>RJWM01001613.1:102129-150385 GCA_004363535.1 Dasyprocta punctata | reverse complement strand
TTGCTAAGCTGGTGAGCATCCTATTGTCATCTGAGAAAGCCAGCTGCATAGCTAGCTAGAGTGAGCCTGTCTCTTCAACTCCAAGACTGTAATTATGCTAAAACGGGATCTTGCAGCAGTGAATATAAAGAGATGCCTTGGAATATCTCTCCTACACTAAACAACTTTATGGTTGAAAGGAAGCAATTACAGAGAACAAGATGAAGCTAAGTAAAAACTGCATAACTTTCCAACTTTTCCAACTGGAACATTAACAGTATTGTGCTGACCTCAGATAATCTCCTTTTTTCTCCCAAATCCATAATAATTTCAGTTTCCTGCCTGGTTTTTAGATCAAGTGGAAATCATTTTCAAAGTCACCCCTTCCCTGCTCGATTTAAATAAGCTTCCTAGAATGGCTAATATCAGTTATTCTACCAAAGTTTTTATGGTATATTATCCCAGCCATCAAGATCTAGTGAGATATTTTTTATCTAAGTAAACCCTCTGCTATTTGATGAATTATCTCTACCTTCTTAAATTATCATCATCTAACTGGGAGAAGGGTTATCTGGGGATAAAACAGACATGAAAACAGAAAAACCCAAGAGTTCCTAATTCTTTTTTCTTCTCCTGTCATAGAAAGTGGTAGACATAAAACAGGATTATGCCTGAGGAGGAAACTGCAAATTAGTACCACCTGCAATAGTGCATCTACCACCCCCTCGTTCTGACTTTGCTGTCTGCAATTAAAAATGTGTATCCTGAAATGTCTATCTGTGGGGTGGATTATAAGCTCAAGTGAAGGTAAAGTGCTGTTTAAGAACAAGAATTCAGGGGAGGGCTGTACAAGCCAATTAGATAACTTAGTTCTCTCGAACAATCTAGAACACTAAAGAACAACTTTTACCTGAATTATACAGATGGCCATGCTTGGTGCTAATTAGCACTCATTTTTCTGGAGGTCTTAGCCAAGCTTAAGGCAATGGAAGAAAACAGAATGAGAAACACTGAGAAGAGTAAAAACTGACATGATGTCTAAATGATCTGACTGTCATCACAGAACACGTAAGACAAAGACAATGAGGAAAATGGAGAGATATCAGTCAGGAAGTCAGCAATAACTATAATCATGCCAAAACCAATAGGCTTCTTCCAAACCAACAACAAGCAATATCCAGCAATATCCAAATCGGAAATAAGCTGATAAAATATGATGTATAACAAAGAGGAATTTTAAAAACTAAATCAAGGTATTTCCATTCAATATAATATGTATAGTCATTAGAAAACTGAAATAGATCTTTGTAAGATGGCAAGGAAAATATCTAAAATACTTGGCAAAAAGAGATAGCAAGGTCCAAACTGCTACATAAAATATTAAAGTAAATAAAACTACCTATATATTTGAATGTGTGTGTGTATGTATGTGGTGGATTAATGGTCAACTTGTTACATCCAGCTGAACTGAATCAGCATGGTTCTGGGTGTGGAAGGTCCACCTAAAATTTGTTGCCAACAGCACAAAAGCAGAACTGGAGGGGAAGATAGGGTGCTGTTGAGTCTCCTGGAGAAGCTTGTTACACTGGTTTTCTTGATGTGAACTCAGCTGTTCTCAGAGTCATAGGGGCTTGGGTCCTTCTGTCAATGAGAATGGCTATGGTTCTCATCTGGGTCGTTCTCTTCCTTACCTTAAGCATCAATTCCTCGCTCCAGTGCAGATTCCTGGCACAGACTTTCGCACTTCCACCACTGACCTTTGGGTCTTCCCAGTGCAGATCCTTGACATAGACTTGCATGAGACATTGTCGTGGTCTCTAGGTCTTCTGTTGAACTCATACAGGACATTGCCGTGGGATCCAGGCCCTTGGCTGGATTCTTTGAGTCTCTAGTGCATGGCTAGATCTATTGCAATCTTCTGCATTTGACTATTTGGGTGAATATTATACAGTAAGCCTGTAAATTATTTGCTATGTATTAAATCTATTCCCTTGCAAACCCTGACTACAACAACATATATAAAATATAAATATATATAATATAGATACATGATAAATATTACTTATAATAAAAAATAATCTGGAAGAGCATAACCAAACCCATTAAGGTAGCTTTCTTAGGAAGGGAGCAGAGCTGAAATTATGACTACCTTTTCTCCTATAGTCTACATTTCTCTAATTTTTTACATGAAAATTATCCTATATATTTGAAAACCATAAAAAGAATAAAAATTTAAGGAAAAATATTAAGAATCTCAAACTATCCTTTCATAGAGAATTTGGAAGTTCATGTAATTAAGACTGAAGTTAAAAATGATCAGGTACCAAAATGGCATAGAAAAATCCTAAGGTTGAGTTCAGAAATGAAAGTAACCATGTCCCGATGTTATTAAATATGTTTTAAAAGGTAAATATAGCATTGGGAAATTTTTACTCCCCCTAGTTTTTAAATTAACCTTTTTAAACATTACATGTTCTTCTGATTATGTTAGAACTTCATTTTTTCCAGAAATTTAGGAAATATGAAAAGGAACATAAAGGAAAATAGAAATAATCTATAATCATGTTTTCCTGAGACAGTTAAAATCACTATTTTTGTGTATATGTATTTCCCTGTAGTCTTTTTATCAATGCTTATGTATGTTTTTAAAAGGAATCAGTTATTTTCATTTGGTAACACACAATGAAAAACTTGCCATGTCATTCTTCGAAAGATCATTGAATTCTTAATTTTATTATAAATAACATTGTAATGAGTTTCTTTATATAAAATGAAAAATGATCTTTTTTGAAAGGCTCGTGAGCACAAAGATTTTTTTCTGTGTTACTTATGGGTGCATCCCCAGAGCAGGGAACAGAGCCTGATTCTTGGTAGAGAATAAACATTAATGAATGAGACTCTCATTTTCCCAGGCCAGTGGGGTTTAAGCTTGGGTGCATATAAGAACTATCAGGAAATCTGTTAATCCACGATTTTCAGAGATATTGATTCAAATGTCTTTGGAGGGGCTCAGGTGGTCCTAATGCCGGTGATTCTGAGTTGAGACTATTCTCAAGCTCTGGGAAATGTGCCTCAAGGTAAGTATAGACTGGATCAAAAGCATAGAGATTTTGAAGGCTTCTGGTTTATATTGTGAATTTATCTTCCTGAAAGGTTTTGCTGAGTTACTGTTTTAAAGCATTCTCTCTACCTCATACTATCCAAACCTTGCCTATTTTGCCAAATTTCATCAACACTGTGTATTTCTAACTTTAAAAAACAATAATGATTTAACAGAAATGAGAAAGAGAAAATAGTTTTTCATTAAAATGTAAAAAGTCAAAATAGAAAATCATACTTAACTATATTCACACTATCTACAATGAAGTACTCTTGCCCACCTCTCGGCATAGTTGTTTCTAGTCTTTATGGGGTTGTTCGTTTGTTTTTCTGCTTTATTGAAGTATGACTGCTAGAATATTTTATATAGCAAAGTATACAGTGTAATGATTTGATATATGTGCACATTAGGAAGTAATTGCCATAATCAAGCTAATTAATATATCTTTCACCTCACATAGGTACCTTTTCTGTGATGAAAATACCTGAGATCTACTCTCTTAGTAAATTTCAAATATAGGTGATATACTGTTAACCATAGCAACCATTTTATAAATTAGATCTCCAGAACACTTGCATCATATGACTGGAGGTTTGTGACCTTTGGCCAATATCTCCCCATTTTCCTGAGAGAAAATAAACACTATTGTTTTTTTTAAAATAGTATATGCGAAGACTGCTTTCCAGGGGCCTGCGCGGCCAGCGTGGACCCCAGGAGGAGAAAGAAATGGGCTTCTCAGGAGCCCGCCCAGCCGGGCCTGAGCACCTCAAACCAGGAGACAAGTAAGACTGCCTTCCGGGAGCCCGCCCAGCTGGGCTAAGAATCAAGCACAAAGCTCTTCCCCCACCCCGTAAAGCAACCTGCTCATTCGGAGGTCTGGCTACACTGATAGCAACTAAGGTACATAAAACAACTAAATGCTAGTATTGTTTTGTTCATTTGTAGGCCTGAGACTGGCAGCCTGAGCATCTCTTTGGAAGATGACAGTATGCAATGTAGCAAAAATGGTGGATTCTCTTCTGTCTTATCTCCAAGACCCAATATTGTTCTCTTTGTTTTGCTTTATTCTGATTAAATTTTTTGGCCTTATTTTATACTCTGTTTTTATTGGGTTTTTTGTTGTTTTTTTTTTTTTGTGGGGTTTTTCTTGTGTGTGTGTGTTGTTGTTTTTACTATACCTGTTGGAAAGGTCAACTATTCTGAAAATAACAAGATATACTGTAGTAGCTATTGTTTTCATGGTGTCTTTCTTGGAGGTTCTGTGCCAGTTCTACTGCTTTGTTTTGATTGGCTTCATTCTGTTGTGTTTTGTTGGATTTTTCTATCTTTAAAATAAAAAAATAGCCTATGCTTATTATAAAGATGTATACAGTGGATAAGGACAAATATAAAAGTTATACACACTCCCAGATTGTATTATGTTGACATAATTAGGCCTAACTTTAGATAAGATTGTAGACAGCTTTCTATGCATGTCCACAGACAGATGAGTAAGAGATAGATTAATGGTGAGGGGCCGGCTGGCTGGAGAGTAAGAGAAATACTTTGATTAAAATAAACCATACTATTGAGAATGATGGAAATGCTATCTACAACAATGACTGGGTTCTACTCTGTCTTCTGGAATTTTACATGCTCTATGCCAGGGCTCACTGTCTTTGTTTAGGTGTGTGTTATGTTCTTTTCATCAGTTCTTAGGTTGGTTTCCTCCATGGCAGAAACTGAGACAGAAAACAGATGGGAATTAGTTCATTAGGAAGATGAGTCCAGGAAGCCCTGGTGCTGGGTTGGAAAAGGAAGGAATGAAAGGGGAGGAAAGAAAGTAATGTGTGTGCAAAGGAGTAGGTCACTTTGCAGGGCACTAGGAGCTCAGTCCCACCAGAGTAATGTAGAAGACAGTGAATTGAATTTTTTCAGAGTCGCCATACTTGTGAGTGAATGAATTGGTATTGACCACCTGTGCTCACACTGGGTGAGCCTTCCTGGGAAGAAGCATTAACACTTCAGTTCTTCCTGCCTGCCCCACTAGAGATCAAGTAGGCTCTACTGGTCAAAAGAACTCTCAGAGTTGCAGATAGTTGTGATTGGAAGCTTGAAGGGTAGATGTGGGAACTGTGAATGCTGAGGAATTTGGGCAGAGGTCCACCAGTGTGGGTGTGACCCTGGGGTTCAGGACTGTTTCCCCTGGCAGCTTGGAACTCTGGACCTTTCCACATTCTCCAGAGTCAGTGCCATCACTCCCTTCTCATGTGGCTTTGCAATACGTTTTAAAATTAGAAAATGTGAGGTTGGTTTTGTTCATTCTAAACAGAGTAGATATTTCTGTTTCTGGAGGGAAAAAGTGTTATTGAAAGTTTCGTAGAAAATTGATTGCAGTTATGGAACACCTTGGTAGTACTGACACCTTAACAATATTAAGTCTCCAATCTGTGAATACTGATTTTTTTTCCATTTAACGTATCTTCTTTAATTTCTTTTGGAAGCATTTTATAGTTTTCAGGGTACAAATTCACCAAATTCTTATTTAAAAGAATGTTATTTATTGCAAACATTATAACAACAGCATTAGAAATTTAAAATAAAAATTACTCATCTCAAATCTCATTTTTCAACAAATCATTTGACCTCATTTATCCCGTGTCTCCTCTGAGTCTCATCTGTATGTATACATAATTTTAACTTAATTGTCATCATTTCAGGAACCCAGTATTGAACCATAGATTCTTTACTTGTTATTATATCCTGCTCAATTTTCCATGTTGTCCACGTAGTCACATTAACAGGTTTCAAGTGTGCTAATCCAGTAGTGGACACCATGGGTGGTAAAAGGACAGGCTTGATCTAAATTTTGGTTGAGGGTAAAGATGAAAATCGTCATGTCTTTTTGTTTTTCCTTCAAGTAGTGAAAATAAGAATTTCCTAAGCAAAAACAAGCAAGAAATTTAAAGGTTGCCTTGAGAAATCTATTTTGGTGTTTAGATGAGAATAGTCACAATATAAGAAAACATATTGACTGACTTGACTTATGTCTCCTTTGAATTTTCTCTAACCCAAACTCCTAAATTCAGCATTGAACATTGGAATTCATCTTTTTGTTTGTGTGGTGGGTGTGTGTGTGTGTGTGTATGTGTGTCTATGTTTTGTTTTGTTTTGTTTTTGAGACATGGTCTCACCATATAGTTCAGATTGGCCTTGAACTCATTATGTAGCCCAGGTTGTCATCTAACTTGTGGCAATCCTCCCACCTCAGCCTCCTGAGGACTGAGATTATAGGCATGCGCCACTATGCCCAGTTTAGAATCCATCCTGAAAGACAAGAGTCTCAAAGTATCAAAAAGATTTTTTTGCTATGTTTTTCATAGTGAATGGTTGACATTTCTATACATCTCTAAGTTTCAGTTACTCAGACTTTTCAATTGCTGTTTGGCAATTCTGTGAAATTTGATCAAATGCAACTATGTTTATATGTGCAGAGCCACCTTGGCGGTATTGTAGTTCACCACCTTTCTTAGAATGAGAAGCTGACAGTGTTGGGTGTGGATTTGAGAGGCATGAATTGGTAAAGACAGGTGTGGAAGCCTTGCCATGCCAAGGTTTGTAATCAGAATAGTGAACATGCCCTCGCAGCAAGAGCAGTCGTCTGCTAGAATTATCTCTCCTCAAGAAGTATAAGGAGGCCAGTACATACCTGACTGCACCAATAAAAACTCACAGCGTTCCCCTTCCTTTATGGGATCTGTGCCATTTCTTGTGTGAATTTGAGGGCTGATGAAATGTAAGCACAGTTCGTGGATTCTTTCCTTCTTTGCATGCCTTCCCTCTTTTTTCATAATTTGAAGATCATGTTTTTCTAATCAGACATTCTTAATATATTATGGACAAAAAAAAAAAAAACCACTACCAACAACAACCCTCCTTCCTCTTTGGCTTCTTTGTTGTCATTATCCTTACTGTCATTGTCACCATCATCATAAAATTCTAAAGCTATTTACACAACTGTCTCAATAAGCCACATTTTTCTGTTGTCATCACTTTCTTGAGGTACAGAAGTGGAAACATGAATAAAGTATTCACAATGTTCCTTTTAATTAACTTCTATTTGCTTTCTCCCTCAATTTTAAATGGACTCTTTTTAAAATTGGAATATATTTGACAAGCTTGATTTAAAAAAAAATCTTTTTTAACTTTCAGAGTTTGACCTTAAAAGATCTGAGACCTAACTCAAATCTCAGAGGTTAAAATAACAAACACCCCAACAAATAGCTACTGGAGAACTTGTTAGTTCAACTCGGTAGGCTCCATGCCTGAGGAGGGCGGCTTCTATCCACAGGACACACACATACCTGACTGTAAACTGCAGAATGCACACATTTTAGCCAGTCACTTGCAACATGCCCCAGAGAAGCAGAGCGCTAGCTCCGTTAGGCAATGTCAGAGAAGATAAATGTGCCCAAATTACTTGCCAAAAATGCTTAGTGAGCAACAGAAAGATACATTCTGCTTCCAAAATTATTAAGCAGACTATTTAGAGGGACTGAAACATTCCTTTCTCATCACCGATTGTTGAGCAGAAGCCAGGGACAGCTGTCTTCCTCTGATGCCCTATGGTGACGCCCACAGGATCTTTCTCCCTTCAGGGTTCAAACCACTAAGAGGAATGAAAGGATGTGCATCATTTAACAGTCCTGATATCTAGGATTTGATTAAAGGATTTTATGCACAGAAACCCATGAATCCTAGAAAGGCAGTTGTTTTCCTTCAGATGCATTTTTCTCAGCAATATCAACTTACCTGGCTTTCTCCGCATATGTATACTGTGTATTACAGGTATGTATAAATGTACTATGGTTGGCATATATATATATGTATACATATATATATGTATATATATATATATATATATATATATATATACATATATATATATATATATATATCTTCCAGGGTGGCAGGACCTGAGTCTCAGTCATGGTGTGTTTTAAATGTGGCCATTTGCTTGGTATGCACAAATGATGCAATACAGAAGTTAGCCATCTCTGAGGAACTGTTAGGGCTTTATAGGAGAAGGAGAAAGTTAAGGATCTGTTAGGAAAGTGAGGTCCCCAAAAACTAGAAACCTTCTTGTTAACCAACACCCCTGGAGTTGGCCCTTTTCTCAGATGTCTCTTTTCTGAAAAGCACACTCCCATAGTCCACTGAGAGGAACCAGGTCCTCTCTCCTCCTCATTGGTGGAAGGAAGAAAATTCACACTTACACTGCTACCTTATTTTAGGCAGAACTACTCAAATAGTAATTAGGAGCAGTTAGTAGCATTTTTTTTCCTGTCAACTTAGTCATCTTCTTGTCTCATTCTAGTTTTTCTTCAATTTTTCTCTACAATGAAATGAACTCTGGTGTCCCTGCTGTGAGTCCTCAGTTTTTCTCCTATATTTTTATCTAGCTCATTACAGAGTGGAAACCATCCACCATGGCCAGTATATTTAGGGGATGATTCATTACCAAGTATATTGGTTACTTTTCTCTTGTTGTTGAGACAAAATACCTGATGCCCAACATGAAGGAAAGAAAGGTTTATTTGTTACAGTTTTGGGAGTTTCAGTCGATACTCAGCTGGCTCCAAGACAGGGTGGCATGGCGGGGCAGCTGATCGTGGCCACCACAAACAGCAAGAGCAAACAGCAAAAGGAGGGAAAACACACCTTCTTCCTGCCCTTACACTGTATGTCGGCTCCACCCCTAGGTGGGTACAGCACTCACACCACCAATCCCAGTGCTAGACAATGAACCAATCATGAACACTAGATTCAGCCGCATCCATGATTGTATGAGGCTTGTGGGGGGGCCACCTAGACACAAACCAGAACACCACATAACTACTACATTCCCTTACTAGTAACTAATTGTGAATGACTAGAATTCTTGCTAGATTGTTCCTGACCAGTGGGCTGCTTGGGATGCTATAACAAAATGTCACAGACTGAGTGGGTTAAACAACAGAAATCTATTTCCTCACAGTTCTGGAGGCCAAAGTCCAAAGTTAAGCTGCTGACCAATCTGGTTTTTGGTGAGACCTCTCTTACTGACTTGCAGACAGCTGCTTTCTTGCAACTTGCACATGTAACCTTTCCTTTATGTGTGTGCTTAGATGGGGAGTGCTGATACTATTCCTTTTCTCATACTGAGATTTTTATTTTGTGTTTTTCAGTGCTAGGGACTGAACCAGGGGCATCATCCATGCTAGGCAAGTGCTCTGTTTCTGAGCTACAGCCCCATGTTTCTTCCCTTCCTCATAAGAGCACCAACACTACAGGATTAGGGCCAGAAATTATGGACCCATTTCATTTTCATCACCTCCTACTGCCCTTATTCAAAAAGTCACATTGTGAGGATAAGGTTTTATCATATGAGCTTAAAAGGGCACAATTCAGTCTAAAGTAGGTCCTTACAAAGATTGGCGCCTCCCAAGAACATGCCATGCTGGGTCAGGGACGATCCAACTAGAAGACAAATAGCCAGCCTTCCTGGTAAGTGTTACAACAGGTTCCAGGAAGAGAAAAGTCAGGGCTTTTTTGTTTTGTTTTGTTTTGTTTTGTTGCTTGTTTATGGTACTGGGGATTGAGCTCAGGGCCTTTGCACTGAGGTACATTCCCAGCTTGCTTGTTTGTTGATGTGGGGAACTGCCCAGACTGAGTCAAAACTCAGGAATGTAAGGACACTTCTAGACAGCCCTCAGGACATGGCCCCGTTGTCAGCACTGGCACACATTTGCACATAATTATACAACCATGACTTAGCAGTGGACAACTACGCATATGACAATGAGGCCATCATATAAGAATGTAAACAGGAGGGAGGATCCAACCAGAAGACAACTAGCCAGTCTTCCTGGTGAATGGCACTCTAATTCCAGGAAGAGAAAGATCTGCACTTCCCAAGAACCCACCATGTTGGGTCAGGGAGGATAGAACTAGAAGACAACTAGCCAGGCTTCCTGGTGGGCGATATGAACAGTGCAGATTCCAGAAAGAGAAAGATCTGTGCCTCCCATGAGCCTACTGGTGTGTGGGCTAAGAATCAGTAGCACCACCACCAACACCACCCCCCCACTCTACCCCCATCCCCTGTAAGCAACACACTGGTTCAGGAGGCCAGTTAAGTTGATAGCAGCTAAGGTACATAAAGCAACTAAATGCTTGTATTGTTTGGTTGATTTTGCAGTTCTGGGGCCAGCAGTCTGAGCATCTCTTGGGAGGATAACAGTATGCAATGTAGCAAATATGGGGAATTTCCTTCTACCTTGTCTTTGAGGCCCAATACTGTTCTCACTGTTTTGCTTTATTCAATACGCTGTTTTGATTGGTTTTATTCTGTTTTGTTTTTTGTTTGATTTTGCTATACCTGATGGAATGGATGACTATAGTGAAGATAACAAGATATACTATAGTAGCTATTGTTTTCCTAGTATCCTGCTTTGAAGTTCTGTACCAATTCTACTGCTTGGTTTTTATTGACTTTGTTTCATTTTGTTTTGTTGGATTTTACCATCTTTAAAATAAAATTAAAACAAAATAAAGGAGGCCCTTAACTGAGGGAATGAATAAATCCTGGTACATCCCTACAGTGTTGTATTATTATGCAACAAAAAGGAACAAACCAGTGATACACAGAACAACATGAACAAATCTCAAGTATATTATACAAAGTGATAAAAAGCCATAATTAAAAAGGATACATACTGTATAACCTATTTGTAGGGATGCCTAGAAAACCAAGCCAGTGGAAGTAAAACACAGATCAATGGCTGCTGGGATCTAGGGAAATGGTTGACCGATAGAGATATGGGTGATATCTGATATTATGCCAGGTACCAGGACAATATAGAGAAATCTTTTTGCTGTTACACAACTGATCCATATCTTGTTTGTAGTAGTGGTTACATGACTATATGTGTTTGTCAATATTTGAAAAACTATACACTAAAGGAGGTGAAATTTACTGTATCTAAGTTAAATTTCATTTTTAAAATTAAAAAAAAATTCTGGGTCTTATGTCCTTACTGCAGTCATCGTATTATAATGTGTTGTTATCTGACAATGATGTAAGAGTTATTTCTACTAAGGGTATTTTTATTTGTTTGTTTTTGCCTTACAAATTTAACAGAAAAAAAATTAACAAAACCCTCCTGGAAAAGATAATGACTTAAAGCATTGAATAGCAATGAAGATTTCCAAAAATATTTTTTTTCCTTGAGTTGGGATATCCTTTGTGTAATCCCACAAACCAAAAGTCACTGACTAAGCCTCCAAACCCACAAACTAATAATAACTACTAGCAAGAATAAAATAGAAACCTTTGGAAACACAGCCCTCAGCATCTTTCCTGGGAGCCAGTTTTTTTTTTTTTTCTTTAGTGCACAAAGGCATCAAAGAGACTCAGCACAAAACAAACTGCTCTGTCCTAGAGCAACAACCCTGATCCACAGGGGAAGAAGAGTTAGCGTTCCATTGCTCACCTTATGTCCCCTCCTTGTCTCCTCACCTCTCTCAGCTTTCCTACCACCCTCCCAGTATCCACACAGCAGTCAGATATCATTTCTAACACATTTTACCATAACCAAAAGAAAAATAGACTGGTGATCATAGCACTTTGTTATAGTAACATCAGAATTTTTTAAAACCCAGCAAGCAGGAAATAACAGATGAAAGCCCCAATCCCTGATAGAACTTCTCTTGAGAGGAAACAAGCAACATGACCTTGACAGGCTACCGCTTACAGGGTATGGCAAATGTGTGGGCAAATTTTCCAGTAAATTACTCCCTAAGAGTTTCTGCATTTATTGGATAAGCAGTGAACTCTCCTTAAAATATTTTGAGGCTATCATCACACTAAAAATTCCACAAAGAGGGGGCCGGGGATATAGCTCCATGGAGCAGCACCTGCCTTGTAAGCACAAGGTCCTGAGTTTGATTCCTGGTGCCCACCCCCCAAAAAAATTCACAGTTCAACTTGCCCAGGATGAAGGCAAAAACAACTTTGCTCCCAAATCCACTCTTCCTTCATCACTTAGATGCCTCCCGTTACTTGCATTTCCTCCCACACAAATGGTCTGCTTTGCGCACTGTGGCAGATGGATGCAAGTCTGTTACTCAAACCTTGCCCAAGTTGAGACCTTAGTCTGAAAAGTAGATGGGCATGAGAGTGGGGAGGTGCAAATGTGCACATTTGCTGGAGACTCAGGGATCCAAATCCAAGGCATCAGGAACCTGAGACTTGAGCCTTTATTGTGAGTCTGGATTTGTCAGGTTGATCTGCAGGGAGAGATATCTAGGCTATTGTCAAGAATGACTTTGCAAGGTGGCTGAGATTCAAACTTGGCTGCCCAAGTTTGTTGCTCAGACTTCCCAGCTCTGCACTGCCTTTATCAAATCTGAGCTGCCCAAAGAAATCCTCAGAGCTATCTATTCCTCTCACCATTCAGTCCTTCATACTCTATTTTTAGGATTCCTTAGCAACTGAGCAACCTGTTACTCCATAACTAATATTCTGCATTCCTGATTCTATTACTTCATTTGCTGACCTACTGCACCCTCAAATGTATGCTATGTCACCATCTGTAAGTTCATCAGGACCTGCTCTGTGCTTCATAATTCCTGGATGCAAGAAAATCTTCCTATGTCCAACCTAAATTCCTTCTGACAAAGTCGAATTCCATTCCTAATTCTCAGTCTTCACTGGAGATGGGAATAGCTAAGCAACATTCTTTGTAAAATAAACTTTTTATTTTACAAAAACAAGGAGAAGGTGATGATTTTTAAAATCAGTTTTCTGCTTTTGAAAAAGCAATAGGGCACTTCTACACAGGCTCTATTTAGGAGGTGGTGTAAGAATTTGTCTTTTAAGTTCCAAAGCCTAAGGAATTCTGTTATTTTTGCTATAAATCACAGAAGCATTTGTGCTACTGTTGTAAGATGTTGTAACATAAGAGGGTGGGGGTAAAATCTCTGCTTTTTTTCAACTTGGGATCATTTTTAAGAATTCACTCTTGGCAGGTCTACTTCTTACTCGTCACTCCTCTTACTAACAATTTGTTCCTATTCTTAGCTCAATGGGAATGTTTGAATATGTGACATATCTGGGGAAAATCAGGTAGAGTCATTGAATGTACAAATGAAGTATCTCATTTTATAGATACACAAATTAAACATAATGCTACACTTTTTAAAAGTCTATTTTCCACAAGAAAATACCATTTTAAATGTATCATATTTGCTATAAACATCTTTTAAATTAGAAAACAGTACCTACTTGGGAGGCAGGGCAGAAAGATCATGAGTTTGAACCCATTCTGAACGGCAAATCAAGACCCTATCTCAAAAAACAGAATGAGGGCCGCGAGTTTGGCTCAGTGGCTTAAGAGCCTGTCTGGCAGGCATGAGGTTGTGAGTTCAATCCCTGCTGCCACAAAAAAAAAAAAAAGAAAAAGAAAAAGAAATACCATTTTTCTTTCACCAGGAGAACTTGATTGTAGCCAGTCTTACTGAGCACTTTCACCAAATACCAGTGTACTTTCAGGTAGAAAAATATGGGTTCTAGACCTAGTGATACAGACTGTTTTTTACTTGTCTGTGGCCGCTGATATGCTCTACTGAAGAGTTGATCATTCTTGGCAGATTCTGCATCATTCCAATTTTAGTACATGTGCTGCCGAAGGGAGCACTCTTGGTAGATTCTGAAGCAGGGCGTTCTTTGGGACAGGACCTCTGTTTTCTTGCCAACAATGTGAAGCTTTGACAATCCAGAGCTAGCTCTATCACTCTAGTACTTAATGGGATAGTAACAGAGGAATGTGGGTAATTTGCCTTAGCATGAGCTCTAAACTCACAGATACAGATATATAAACTATTTTGATATAGAACACAATGTACTCTAAATCTAATACCTAATATCTAAATTGTCCTTCAGCAACTTTGAGAGATTGGTTCCAGGAAGCTCTTACAGATACCAAAATTTGCAGATGTTCAAATCCCTTTCTTAAAATGATACAGTATTTGCATATAACTTATGTACATCCTCCCATGTACTTTAAGTCATCTCTAAATCATTTATAATACCTAATAAAATATAAATGTTTTGTAAATAGTGTGACTATTAATCCTGACATGTTGACTTCATTGGATTGAGAAATGCCTAGCAAATTAGTAGAGCAGGCCCCTGGGTGTGTCTGGGTGAGCCATAGGGGTGTGGCCTTGGGTACTGTATTTGGGCCCTTAACCATTCCTCTCTGGCACTCTCCATGCTCTGTTTTCCAGCTGCCTTGAACTGAGAAGCTCTGTTCTACCATGCCCTTCTACCATGATATTCCTATCTTGGAGCCAATCCATCTGGACTAAAAACAATAACTAAATTAAATCTCTCCTCCTTTAAGTTGTATGTGTTTAGATACTGTGTTCAATGACAGCCAAGCAGACTGATATAGAACATTGGGATCAGAGAAGTGGGGTCCTTGATGTGACTGTACCTGACCACGTGGTTTAGAAGCCCTTAAAACTGGTTTAGTGTAGAAGTTTGGAAAAATTTGGAGAAGTAGGCCAGAGAAACCCTAGAATGGTGTAAACAGTGCTTGATGAATGATTCTTGTCAGAGTTCAAAAGACAAGGATGCTGAAAGGCATATAGACAATAAAGGCTAGATTCCAGTTTCAATTGGGAATAAGAACTCCACTGTCAATTGGACTAGAGGACATGTATGTTAAACTCTGCTCCCACCCCTCAATCCCCCAAAAAGCTATCTAAATTCTAACCATGTACTGAGACTTTGCTGGAGACTGAGATTAAAGACAGTGGACTAATTAATCTGGTGGAGGAAATTTCAAGACAGCCCAACATTCCAGCTGTGGCATGGATATTTCTGGCTACTTTTGGTCAGATTTATGATGAGAATCAGGGGTCAAAAAGCAGAACAGAAAAATCTGAAACACTTAAATTTTGACCCAGAAAGAACCCTGTATAATGTTGGTGCTCAAGGAGATGTGGCTACTAAAGACAGTAGTATTATTTTTAAAAAACCACATACTATGTATCAGAACAAGAAGGCCCCTTGAGGACATTTCAGGAATCTGCAAGATTCCCACTTAAGGAAGTTTCTGGGGTATAAAAGCTTCAGTCTTTCAGTTGAGAAGAGTATCTCTGAGACCCCTTCTCAAGAAGGACCTTCTAGTGAATTAGTTCCCCAGGATTCATTTCAACCATCAGACCATTCAGAGGCCACTGCAGCCATGTTGCAATGGAGCCTAGCTACTGCTTCCATTGTCAGTAGGCCTTGACACTGTGCACATGGTGCTGGTTTTACTGGCATGCAGAATGCAAGAGTGGTGTAGTCAGCAAGGTTTTTACACAAATGTCAGAAGAAGGCCTGGAAGACAGACAAGGTGATACCAAAAGAGCACTGTATTATTTAGAGAATAATAACAAGAAAAAGGGTTTGTAGTTATTCAACAGACACCATGGTTTTTTTCACCCCAAATATTTCCAATTTGCAACTGGTTGAATCCACGAATGTAGACAGTTGACTGTACCTTGTTTCAACATTAATTTCAGCCCAATAAACCAAGAAAGAAAATTAAAGAAATGTGTTGTGAGATTCTTGGAATGTTAGACACATTAATTAGTGCAAAGAGCCCCTATTATCCATAATATTACATTTTGCCTAACAATCCAATATAGTAATAGAGTGGGTCATTATCACAACAATTACCACCTAGGCTAAGGTGCATGCAGATTTCACACTTGATTCTACAATTTTGCCATCAAAATCTTTTAAACATTTTGTCTGCCCCTAGTAAACACTATGGTTAAATTCATTCCAATAGCTTCATCTACATTAATATACTTCTTCCAAAAATATATATATTTTAATTATCATCTATACCTAGAAAATAACCTTTATTGTTTTCTGAGATAAGTCAAAAAGACCACTTTTGCATCAGCCATGTGTGTTAAAACAAAAGTACATTTTGGTAGATTTAGACTATTTCCCTCAATTTTCAGAGTTACTTTGATCCAGCTAATATTCTTTTAGCTTTAGCCAAGCAATGCTCTGGAGGACTAGCACTCTTGTCCTCACCTAAATGGTTCTCTGAGAAACTTCAGGACTCAGAAGTCTTCAGTCCTCTAAGTTAAAAAGAAAAACTTTCAGCTGAGGAGCTAGAGACTAAAACCACCTGATGCCACTGCCTTGCTGCTCCCTCCTCTCTACAAGGTTTTCAGTCCAGAACAAGAATTCATCTAAGATGAAACATGTTGTCTTTGTTTTGAACAAGAAAACCCATCTTCTGTGTGGCTGCATTTCCTGATTCCCATAATTCTGGATTGGATGTTTCTTCTTCTCCTTCCCTGATTTGTTCTGTCTCCTACCAGCAGGAGCAAACCACAACCACAGATTAAATTCTGGTATCCAATGGATAATTTTTGTTCTCTTCCTAAAAGCAAATCCAGCATCTTCTGTGGTTAGCACCTAAAAAGCAAGTCTATAATAGGGATCCTTAGGTAACACAACTAGAAACAATCTCTCAGATTAGTTCCTTTGGGTGAGATTTTTTCCAAAAGTTCCTACTTTATTCTTTCAAATTCCTGTGAACTAATCTATGACATAAAATTTTGGGACTAAGCATATTTCTTAGGTAAATATTGTGCAACTTTACTACGAAGCTACTACTCTGTATTTCTTTTACTATGAGTTTTAATAACTGTTTTTAAAATGCCATGTTTTCAAGAGAGCTTTGTATTTCTCATTTCTCTCTCCCATCTGCTACATTTTGTTACACAGCCATAACCTGGTATTTATGATTTTAGTTACTGTGGAAATTAATTCAGTGCTACACCATCAATACTTCCCTGAGACAACATGGGTCAGTAAACGGACTTAGTATTTGAAACACAAGTATTGAGCTACAATAAGCATTGTTTAAAAAGTAAAATATCTAAGAAATAGAGTCTATCTTGGAATTTATATTTGCTTGCCTTTGTACATTACTTAGCTGCAGTTGCATTTTAAAGGATTAGACCAGTGGGCCGGGGATTTAGCTCAGTGGCACAAGCGCCTGCCTGGCAAGCTTAAAGTTGTGAGTTCAATCCCTGGTACCAAATAAAATAAAATAAAATAAAATAAAGGATTAGGCCAAAGCAAATTCTACTTAAAAATATCTATTACTTGGTAAATAAAATGATACACAGATGAAGATATCAGAGTATTGCATTTTAAAGTACCCTCCATTGTGTGTCCTAGCACGAAGTATCTTTATGAAGATAATTGACCTCTCTCCCTGCTTGGAATACTAGATTGGTGACACAAGCTGTGTGTGTGTGTGTGTGTGCATATGGTGGAGAATTAATATGAATTGAAAGACAAATCCTCGTAATAGAACAGTCTTTTCCCTTATATAATCATTTTCTTAAAGTCCTTTATTCCTAATACCAGAGTGAAAGGGGAAAAGATCTTTCTTGTTGATCATTTCCCTGCCTTCCTGATCCTTTAACTATGAACTCCCAGCTCCCACATCAGCCACAGTAGAACATATTGATGCCACCACTTTACAGTCACTGACCCTTCTCTCCTACAATGACCAGAGCGCTTCTGCCACATTGCACTTTCTCACAGAGCAAATGAGAAGGTCATGGATCAGAGGAGACTTCCAGTAGGCAGTAATGTGAACTTTGCTGGTAAAGGAAGACACTGAATTGAGAATGAAAGCATCAGACAACAAGCTTTCCCCAGACAATGGCCAATGTTTATACAGTTTCTTTTCTATCATTGCACTTATCTCATTCCCTTTTGATTCCTCCAACTTTACTCTTTGCCTTCTTTTGGTCTCAACTTTACATACTGCCTCTTTGCTGCCCTTTGTCATTTTGTCCTCTCAGTCACCGAAGGAAAGGAGAAAAGCAGTCCTGGATTATTTAACAAGTGCTTTTCTTAGGCTGTTTATCAGGCTAGTTCCTTCTTTCCTCATTTTCCTCAGTGAGTCCCTTGATGTAAGCTCCTATGTTCCAGCATATTATTTACAGGCTGGCACTTATCATATCATAAGCACTTAATAAGTGTTTTGGGCTTTTTTTTGTCCTATAAAGATAATTAATGGGATGTACAATGTATCATAGCCTCTGAAAAAGCTGTGTCATCAGTGGACTTGGAGAAGCCAAAAAGTGCACAGCCTCTGAACCAGATGCTCAGATGGGGGAATCAGCCCCAGGGTTCCAAGTGTGGTCCCCAAAACCCCCAGTCACTGCTGATACTGCCATACTGAGCTCACTCCCTTCCGAGTCATGCTGCGGTGTACACTGTGCAGATGATTTAAGACTTCAAAGGGAGAATATAAGAGTGTAATGGATTTAAAATTCATAATCTACAACTCAAATGGGAAAAAATGTATTTCAGTTTACTTCTCTGTGATGGAATTCAATGTAATAAGTCCCCTTTCAGTGATGGGAGGAAACTCAGTGCAGTCACTCTCAAGGTAATTGTGTCACTACAGCTTCAAAATTAGACCCTTGGAGTAAATATTCAGTCAAATTAAACTCAGTCCATTTGGAGCTCAAATTCAATACAAGAGCTTCCCTCCACTCTTAAGAATTCTCCTCTTCTCTTCTCCCTCAGGATGTGTTTGTTGGCAAGGGAAGAACAGAAAGAGCACATCTGACTGTGCCCTAATTGCCCCATCCTTCCTACAGCCAAAGGTTTTATGTCTAAATAACTTAGTCTCTTGTCTCTGTGTGATAAAGGTTCACCACACCCACTCCCATCCAGCCCCTCCTAGCTCAAGTGAAGCTTGGAGAGTCAACTTCATATTCACCCTTTGGCTGCCCAGCCTAAAGCCCAGGATATGGTCATCATTCCCCAAGATGAGATGGTCCACAGCATGCCCATTGCTGGACATGCTGGAAAGTCTGGTGTTCCACCCTCCACACCCCACATCTCCCCACCCCTTTTAGGCTGTGAGCCTCCTGCCTTTGCGCTCTACTTAATTTTGCATTTCTACTTAGCACTGGTGAGAACCATCCTGATGGGTGGTTTCTTCCCAGGACTCTAAAGAAGAGAGTCAGCTGCTCCCCTGCTCTAAAATTTCCAAGTTTATGTAGGAGTCTGTATTTGCCATAGAGAAAAGAGAAAGATGTTGGGTGGTGGACCAGGGAGCAGCATAAATATTCTCAACTAAACTCTCTTGCTTTCCTCATTCTCTTGCCAGGTCCCTTTCCCTGATTCATTTCTTCTCTAGAATTTGTAGAAATTAAAAAAAAAAAAAACATAGTACTCCTTATTTCAGAACCAAGTAATTTTAAAGTACTTCTTCAAATATAGGCACAGATACGTTTCAGAGGCATCTTATCTAATCACAATGATGATGATGATGGTGGTGGTGGCGGTGGTGATGATGACGATGGTGATGATGATAATGTAAGTCAGCCAGGTGCTTTATTTTACATAAGTACTGTGTGTTAATCGATTGTGTCGCTGGAGCTCATTGGTGCTTTATTTTAAAATACTGTATATATGGAACATTATTCCTACCAAAATCTAGTTCTTCTTGGCTAAGCCTATAGTTGGCTTACTTTAAAAATTCAAATTCTATCATTTCTTACCAGTATCTGATGATTGGTGCAGCTACTCATTCTTGCTGGCCTCACTTCTTTTCTACACACAAAGGAGCAGCAATACACACCTCTCCTGAAAACTCCACCACCCTAACTCACTATTCTTAAGCAAGTGGGAGTAGAAAGTCATGATTGGAAACTAGGCCAGGACGTTCCGGTGTTGGATGGTTGTAGGGAACTGACAAGGGACACCGAGGCCAGGAAGCTATCTTTTCCTCAGCAGCGAGTAAACTGGCCAGACTAGAGGAACACAGGCCTTGATCTTAAAGACCATGTTGGGTCACCATTAATTGTATTTCCTGGGAGTAGTTTCCTGAGGCAGCCAGCTTGAGTCACTTTGAAATTCTGTGGAGACCTCATGAAGTATCTTTGGTCTCTGTGACCATAGGCACCGGTCCCCTGATGCAGCCTCCTCTTCTGAGTGCCCACCCTCTCCTCCCCAGTGCTAGGGGATGTCAGATGACTGACAGCCTGCCTCCCCACTAACCTGACGTCATTACTGCAAGAACCTGCAGGTACTGTTACCTGTGGCCTGAATGACCCTCACTGAGTTAAGATGAAATATTCCAATTCCATCTGACCGATTGGATTCATTAAATACAAAGAAAGCTTGAGAATGTTCTTTATCTCTATCCAGATGCAGGAGCCTTTGGCATACAGATAACAGTGGAATGCACACCAGCACCTAACCTCCACCCAGAACATGGACAACAACTAACAAAACTACTGCTGCTTTCTTTCTTAGCAGGAAAACTTGTTGTCTCCAGCCCCATGCCACAGTTATGCCATGCTAGAGGGCACTGGAGGGAAAAGGGACTCGTGTTCTGGTGCCGCTCTCCTCCTCTTAGCAGGCTTCTCTGTGCACACTAGGTTTTGCAGACTTCATTTCCTAAAGGAATGGCTCCTTCAGCACCTGCACCCACACCCACAGAGCACAGAGGGCAGTGGTATTCAGTAACCAGGAGTAAGAAGCATCTCTCCATGGGTGACATTCCCCATCACCATCTCCAGATGGAGTACCATAAGTTCCCTGAATTTCAACAAAAGGCTCCTCCAACATCCCCTCAGGGAGCTTTGCAGTTATCCATGCCCAGCACCTCTCCATGGCACCCAGCCTGCCCCTTCTAACTCAGAGGTGGAGTCTTGCACCCCAAACCTCAGGAAACTCCTCCATCCAGTGAGCTGAGGCAGTGCCCTCTAGATCCGGGTCTCAGCCAGGGAGGATCTCTTCCTTGGGAGCTATCTCGGCACTCAAAATCATGGTTGCTACCTTTATCAGCTGTTGCTCTACTCTTTAGAGTCATTTTACCTTTAACTAGATGACATCCTGTTAATACTATCCCTTGTTATAGTTTATGATTATTTCAATTTTTGCAATGCAAATTACTACATGGTATCTGTCTCCTGATTAGACTCTATCTACAGATGACCAAATGCAAACAGTCACACCAACTTCTCATCCCCCTGAAAACACACACACGCACACTCACACACACACACTTTGTATAAGACATGGGTAAGGCAGAATAAGTCAGAAAAGTCTGAAAGAACCCATGTGGCTCAGCTTTACTGCAAAAAGTGTTCTTCCAGTAAGAAGTGAAAAGGACTTATAAGGTAAAAGGAAATTCACACCGCAAATAAGATTTCCTGGTCTCCTCAAGAACATGAAGAGAAGCGTATAAGCAAAGAGGGGTACATTCACTGCTTTGCACCTCATACAGATATCCAAAGGAAAGAATCAAGCCAACGATTTACCAATGAGCTGCCAACATGCTGCAGAGGCCCAAGTCTACTTTGAGGGATATTAGCAAGATAATCTGCCTCTTTAGGCAAAGAAGAAAACCCTAGAGGTTTAGGGGCCTGGAGCCCCAAGCACTGATAACCTGGCAGCCTTTAATACAACTCACAAGGCTCACTCTCCTGTCACAGGAAGCCATTTTGGGGAATAAATTTCACCCCTTTATCAATCTTTGTCTGTCAAATCACCTTTTACATAATCCCTTGCTCTTTAAGTCTTAGGGTTTTTAGTCCCTTATTTTCCTCACTCCTCTCTCCCTCCACCTTGTTGGGGAGAACTGAAGGAGGCATAATACAATCCTAGCTATGTTTGTTTTTAAAACAATAATGCTGTATTATGAGGTAAATATCATTAATGCATGGGTTCAGCGTGAATATAAATGCCAATGACTCTAATGTTGGGCAAATAAGTACTCATGGCTTGTGATGAAATTGCTGAGGAAGTGGGATGTGGTGGCGCACGCCTTTAATCCCAGCGCTCAGGAGGTTGAGGTAGGAGGAGCATTATGAGTTCGAGGCCGACTTGGGCTACAACACGAGCGCAAGGCCGGACTGAGCTACACAGTGCGACCCTGCCTCAAAGAACCTGGGCCGGGAGTTTGGCTCAGCGACTTAAGTGCCTATCTGACAGGTGCGAGGTTGTGAGTTCAATCCCTGGTGCCACAAAAAAAAAAAAAAAAAAAAAAAAAAAAAGAAATTGCTGAGGACAGCTTCATGAAGAAAAACAAATCTTGCTATATTTCAAATAACATGAATCGAACAAAGCAAAGCTGATAAGCTCTGAAAAAAACTGGGTTAGATGACACAATCTGTGGTCATAGTGCTGGAAAATATTCTGATGTCAAAAAGGCACATGGCCAGGCATGGTGGCACACGCCTTTAATCCCAGCACTTGGGAGGCTGAGGTAGGCAGAGCGTTGTGGGTTCGAGGCCGGCTTGGGCTACAATGCGAGCGCAAGGCCGGCCTGAGCTACATAGTGCGACCCTGCCGCAAAAGACCAGGGCCGGGAGTTTGGCTCAGTGCCTTAAGCGCCTGCCCTGGCAGGCACGAGGTTGTGAGTTCAACCCCCGGTGCCGCAAAAAAAAAAAAAAAAGGCACATGAGGGACCCAAGTAAACTAGGTCATGAGATGGGAATGTAGCGCAGTGGTATAGTGTGCACCTTGCATGCCCAAGGCCATGAATTTGAGCCCCAGGAACAATGAAAAACCTAGATCATGATGCTAGATAAGAGAAAAAAAAACTCTGCAACATTCCTAAATAGATGTATCATTTTATATAACGTGGTATGTCTATAAATAATTGCTAATTAAAATAAAAAATTTAAAATAGATATTTGACTGGTTTCTTCTATATCCTTAAAATTACGTATTATGTTCACTTTGCCCTAGAGTTGTTTTTAACTTATTGAAGAAAAAAAATTGAAAGATCTCTTAATATTCAGGACTGCCTAGAGTTCAGGCACATGCAGTATACAATAAGCAGGGCAACTAACAATTATACAATAATATGTTTCCTTCAGTTCAACGAAGAGTAAGGCTTAATCTTGAGTCTTCCTGAAAGCTTCTCCCTTTCTCCCTGCAATACTGGAAATTGAATCTGGGAGGTTCTGAGCTACATCCACAGTCCTTTTTACTATTTTATTTTGAGATAGAATCTTGCTAAATTGTCCAGACTGGGCTTGAACTTAAGATCCTCCTCCTTCAGACACCCTAGTAGCCAGGCACATAGGCCTGTGTCATTATACTCAGCTTCTCTGACTTCTTGTTCAAGAATTTAGTCATTCTTGAGAACATTATTCATGGGCCTCTGAGGTAGCCTTTTCCTCCCCAGAAAAAAACAATTGGTCGCCCTAGTATAAAAGGTCTCATTTAAAAGTTCTAACACAACCCACATATATCAATTGATTTTTCAACAAAGGCACAGAGGTGATTCAACAGAGAAAGAATAGTCTTTTCAGTGGAGGATGATTGAGTACCTACATGCAAAAAGGAAATGATATTCATCTTGTACCATACATAAAAATCTATGTAAATATAGATAACAGATGTAAATGTATACTTTATAAAACTTCTAGAATAAATCATAGGAGAAAATATGTGTAAAATATGTATCCATTAAAAGACTTATATCCAGAAAACAGAAAGAGCTCTCTAAACTCTGTGAGTTCTTAAAAATTCCATCAGAAAATAGACAAAATAAACTGAGCATGGTGGTACGTGCTTGTAATTCCAGCTACGGGGAGCCTGAGGCAGAAGGATCTCAAGTTTGAAGCCAACCTGAATAGCTTAGCAAGACTATCTCAAAATTGAAAGGGCTGGGGATATAACTTCATGATCAAGTGCTTGCTGACACATGCAAGGCCCCAGGTTCAATCCCTAGCACTGCAAAAGAAAAAAAATAGACAAATAATTTGAATAGAAATTCCAACAAAGAAGATGTACAGGTGGCAAAGAAGCATATGAAAACATGTTCAGCGTCATTTAATTTGTGTCTGTGGCAGTGTGTTATAAAGTCAAACACACACTTACCATTCATCCCCTGATCCCATTCCTGGGGATTTTTACTCAAGGGGAAAACACATACATGCAAAATCCTGTACATGAATGTTTATAATGGATTTATTCATCATTGTCCCACACTGAAAACAATCCCAGTATTTGTCAATTGGTGGATGAGTTACATACTGACACATTCAAGTAATGCAATTAGAAGACATGAACTACTAGCCCAGTCATGTCAGGGAATCTCTAATGCCTTATGCTAAAAGGAGGAAGCTGGACTCAAAAGGGTACTATGTGTGGGTACTTTTATGAGCCATTCTGGAAGGAAAACCAAAGAGGGACTGAAAAGTAATCAGCAATGTCAGCAGCTGGAGATGGGGAGAGGAACTGAACCCCAGGCACGAGGAAACCTTTGGGAATGCTGCAAATGTTTTACATGTTGGTTGGGGTGGCAGACACAGGACTATAAGAATTGGCCAATGCACATGGAACTGTATTCTAAAATGGCAGGTGTTACCGCATATAAATTATATCTCAATTTTGTAATGTTATAAGCAAAAACTCTGGCCCAGAGTCAGCACAGTCATTGTTAGTAGAGACTGCTAACTCCATAAGTGGGTCACCAGCTAATCCCTGACACATTTGTAACCCGAGAAATCCAAAGGACTGAGCAATGGTTTGTCTCCCTTCTTACAGACAGCTGCAGCTGTTGGTAGAAGGCAGAAAGGAGTTAGTATGCAAGGCAGGACAGGCAAACTTCTCTTCCTTTTCCTTTCTTTCACTTTGATTCTTCTGCTTTTCCCCCCATTTCTCATTTTTTACTCCTATTCTTATCCCTATTTACTCATCTGCAGATGCTTAGCTGAAAGGGATCATCTGGGGCTATGATAAAGGGGCAAAAGGAAGACTTTGCTCCTAATCAGTAGTGCACTAGTAAATTATTCATAACCAGCTCTCTGAAACACACATACACAATTCTTTACAATGTTAAGATATAAGGAGTGCACACTAGTAAAACTGCAGAAATGAGTAATTCCAAAGGAGATGGTGAACATTTTGCACATCCACTCTTAGAAGTTAAAGTGCATCTTGCTACACAGTCAGCACAACCCTTGGCAAGAAAGAGGACTATGTTGCCTGAAACTTCCTGCCTCCCACAAAAAGACACCTGAAGATTTCTGACTTAGAGCATGCAACCCCTGAAGGACCAACAGCAGATCTGTAAGTGCTTGAAAAAGAGGAGCTGAGGCAACTAGAATGTTGTCTCAAGCAGAGGAGAGATAAACTGATGTCCATGAGAAAGGACATAAGGAGTAAGCAGATCCAAAATATGGAGCAGAATAGAAAACCTAAGGGGGAAGGTAGAGGAAATGACAGAGAAGCCCAGAAAAGGCAGCAGAGGAGAAGCAACATTAAAGGGGCAAATGCTTGCAGAGAAACTTAAAGAAGTTATTAATAAGTAATGTAAAACAGAAGTCTAACTTTTCTTAAAAATAAATAATTTTAAATGGATGCACCTCAAGACCATACTCTTTGGTGAAATGAATCAGACACACATGTGTAAATACCACATTGTTTCTCCGGTATGAGAAACTGAAAGCATAAATAAGGACCAAAATGTGTGATAGATAATGTGAAACAGGAAGAAATTGTTCAAGTGGTAAGGGGAACAAGGGAGGAGAGGGGGAGAAAGGAAAGGAAAAGAAATAAATGAGAAAAAGAGGAAAAATGGAAACAAAGCTTTTGTAAATAAGGACAGGAGAAGGGTTGAAGGGAGGGTAGGGTAATGGGGAAAAAGAAGAATCAAGTTATACCAGGTACAGGTACAAATTCCCTATGATGAATGTGATCACTGTGTATACCTAAAATGTACCAATAAACAATAAACAATAAAAAAATGTAATCCTTAAACCAACAAAAATAAGTAAGTAAAGAGTTTATAGGCACTGGGGGGTGTAGGTCAGGTGGAGAGTGTGTGCTTAGCATGTGCAAGTCCCTGGGTTCAATCCCATCACAGCCCCCCCCAAAGACAGAGAGAGTACTTATCTTATGGTTTATCAGTAGTAAAATATGCAATATTTTAATGTGAAGTTTATATACCAGTTGATTCTCACAGAATGTTTCATTGATGTTCACTGAACTTTTATATCTGCAACCAACCTATCATTGAAAATAAAGTGTGGTTTCGACAAGAGGCTTGGTTGATATTTCTATTGACATTAATGAGTAAGACGAAAGTGAAACAATAAAATTATGTGCTAGAACTTGCATCATTTGTCAATGATATGAGTGACTTGAATGAATTTGATAATGGTTTTTGAGTATTTGAAGAATATTTCCTCAATTTTTGCACTCTTCACAATGTAGTGACAATAAACATGGCATATTTTTAAGTTTAATCTACAGTATTAACATTTTCTCCATCCCTAGGTAATTAACAAAACAATAAATCAAGGCCAAACCTGCATTATTTGTTTATTTCTATGATGTAAATACTCACTCTGGCTGAATTTCAAACTGCCACTGTGATATCACAGTTAAGAAAAGATGTCCTTCATGAGCTAGATGTGGTGGTGCACACCTTTAATCCCAGCACTCGGGAAGCTGAGGTAGGTGGAGTATTGTGAGTTCGAGGCGGGCTTGGGCTACAACGTGCATGAGGCCAGCCTGAACTACATAGTGCGACCCTGTCTCAAAACACTAGGGCTGGGAGTTTGGCTCAGTGGCTTACGCACCTGTCTGGCAGGTGTGAGGTTGTGAGTTCAATCCCTGGTGCCACAAAAAAAAAAAGAAAAGATGTCCTCCAGAACATTATGCAGCATTTCCACCATATACACACAGAACATGGATGATTATCGGGACATAGAAAATCACAAAATGTAGTAAAAATGATTTTTAAATGATGGGGTTTGAGTACTTATTGACTTTGTTTTCAATATAACTCATTAAATTATAATTTTATAACATTTAATTTTTAATAATGACTGGGCTTAATAGTCAGCTCATAAAATGTCTGAAATGTCACAATTGTTTTTCTCACTTCTTTGAACAGTCTTAAGCCCACTAAAGATCCTGGTGTAAGTCTACTGGCTCTTCCTCCACCCTAAATCTGAGGCAGTGATGGTAGCATGAAGAGTGGAGATGCAAACATATGCTGTGTCTCTTGAACCACACTACTCTCAATATGCTGCTAGTCTACTTTGGGCTTGTAGAATGTTCCCCTGAGTTATTCAGAATGGTTGTTAATGCTGAATTATCAATGTCATCAGCCAAACCATAAATTGGATGAAGAAATGAATGTGAATTTCAGCGAAATAAATGTTTTGGTTTTCTTTGTTAAATTTCATTCATTAAAATATTCTGGAGTTTTAAAAAGTGACTTACTGATGAGGGGAAAGCTGTTTTCTAAAACTCCTTTTATTTTTAAAGTAAACCTGGGAAGATATTCTTCAAAATATTAATAATTATCTTAGATGGTGAGGGTTTGTTTTTTTCTTGGTGATTTTCCATAATTTCCAAAATTTGTACAATACATGTGGTTAAGATAAAAAAAAAATGTTCCCCAAAGCTTCATGTACTCATAGGTGGGGCTTTTGAAAAGTGATTGTATTATGAGGGCTTACAGATGACTTGCTAATGGGAGACGGGGTCTGGGTCCGAAGAGGAGGATCACTGTAGGCATGGCCTGGAAGTGTACTTCTCCCTTCCTGGCTTCTCCCTTCACCCTCTGCTTCCTGGGCCTTGTGAGGTGAGCAGTTATTCTTCTGCTATGCCCCTCTGCCACACCATCCTGCCTTGGAGCCAGTTAACTCTGGACTTAAACATGAGCAAAGCCTCCTTTGAATTGCAAGCATTGGGTATGGTGTCTCATCAAGAGACTAAGACAGATTTGGTACTGTGGGCATTACTGGGATTATGCCTGATTGTGTGTAGTTCAGAAGCCTTTGGAACCAGTTTACTGGAGGAGTTTGGAAAGGAAGAGGTGCAGGTTGAAGGAGTAGCCCTAGAATGCTATAAGCTGAGCTTGATGGGAGATTCTGATCAGAGTTCAGAAGATCAGAATGCTGATAGAAATACTGATATGTAAGACCAAGTTCAGGAGTTTCCAGTTGCAAAGAAGGAGTCCATTCGCAGCCAGACTCCAGACCATGTGTGTCATGCTGTAGAAGAAAAGTTGTATGCAGAAGACATTAGCAATTTGCTCATGTCCTGAGACTTTACAGGTGATTGAAATTAAGAGTGGTGGACTAATTAACCTAGTAGAGGAAATTCCAAAGCAGTCCGCTGTTCAGACTATAGCATGGATACTGTTTGCTGCTTTTAGCCAGGTTTATACTGAGAAATAAGAAGCAAAATCACTTTTTAAAAGTTTTCAGTTTTGCCATAAGGAAATTTCTCACAAAGATGAAACAGAGAAAATCTTGGTTGCTGAGAATATTAACACTAAAAAGAAGCCAATTACTTTACCACAGGACAATAAGAAAGATGGCTTGAGGGCTGGGAATTTAGCACAGCACTGTAAGCACCTGCCTGGCAAGCGCAAGATAGTGAGTTGGATCCCTGATACAAAAGAAAAGAAATGGAAAGAAAAGAAAAGAAAAGAAAAGTAAAGATGGCTTGAGAGCATGTGAGGAACTAGCAAGGCCACATCTGTAGCAGGTTCAAAATTGCAAAAATGAAAGACTCCTTTGAGGAAGAGTCTGAGATATTCTGCTTGACAACAGCCACCTAGGAAACTGGCTCTCTTGGATTCAGTTCATACCGTTTAGCCCTCCAAGTACTCAGAGATCTGTACAACCATGATTCAAGGGAGCCTGGTTACTGCTTGAGCTAGTAATAGTACTTGGAATCTTCCATATGGTGCTGGTTTCAGGAGTACACAGAATGCAAGAATTGTGGGATCAGAGAAGTCTCCACCCAGATTTCGGAAGAAGGTCTTTGAGGCCAGATAGTGTGCCCCTGAAGAGCAGAGCATGGAGCTGTGAGAGTGAAGTCAAAAGTACAGTAAAAACTCCAGGAAGTTGGAGACACCAGGAATGTGGAATGTATGATGTGGAAAGCTACACAGAATCAGCAAAGCCAGCCCAGGGGAGAAGCCATGAGAGCTACAACCACTGGCAATGCCCCAGGGGTGGGACCATATAAGTCCTTTGGAATTCACTTGTTGCAACAAGTTGCCCCAGGTGATGGAGTTAGAGCTACAGGATTTACTGTTTGCTCTGCTGGATTTCAGTCGTGCTTTGGCTCCATCAGTTTCTAGCCCCCTATTTTTCCATTTTGGAAAGGAAATGTTTCCCTTGTGCCATTGTATGCTGACAGTGTGTTTTGGTTACTTTTCTCTCATTGCTGAGACAAAATACCCAACACCCAAAATAAGGAAAGGAAAGGCTTATTTAGCTCATGGTTTGTGGAGGTTCCAGTCTGTAATCTGCTGGTGTCAAGGCATGGCACAGGGGCAACAGTTCAAGGTGGCAGAAGACAGCAAAAGCAGCAAGAGCAAAAAGGGCTAGGGGAAGCAAGCCTCTTTTTCTCCTTTATATTGTAAGCAGGCTACCCACCCCCTGGATGGGTATAGCACTCACGCTATCTCTGTGCCCTCCTGTTGCACAGGCTCAGGATGTTTACAAAGTGAGGACCCTGGTTCCCTGCTGAATCACTCAGTTAAACTAAACTTCTCAAGTTGACACAATAACAACCTAGAGTGGTAAAGACGTGTGCTCTATACCCCAGGATGTAGAACTGCTGAGTTACTTAGTTAAGCTTCTAGACTTCTCAAATTGACTCAATATATCAACCATTACACAGTGCTTAACTTTCTTTTTCATTTTTACAGAGGCTCACAACTGTTTGCCTTAAGACTCAGAAGAGATACTTTGGACTTGGACTTCTCAGAAATGCTAAAACTGTTAGGACTTCAGCAACTCTTAGAAATAAACTAAATGTATGGTGCATAAAAAAGATTCTCATGAATCTTTGGGAGGTCAGGGGCAGAATGATATGGTTTAGATCTAAGTTGTCCCCTAAAGCCTCGTCCACTCATAGGTGGGGCTTCTGAAAGATGATTGGATCATGGGGCTTATAGCTGACTTGCTAGCACCAAGCAGACTGGTCAGAAGAGGCAGGTCGCTTTGGGGGTGGCCTGGAAGGGTATCTCTCTTCCTGGCTCTTTCCATTGCCCTTTGCTTCCTTGGTCCCATGAGGTGAGCAGCTATTCCTCTGCTACACCCCTCTGCCATCCTGTCCTGCCTTGGAGCCAGCCAATCTTGGACTGAACCATGAGCAGAGTAAACCTCTCCTCCTTTAAATTGTAGGTGTTGGGTATTGTCTCAGTGACAAGAAAGGGACAAATATATTACACTTTGGTAATATAAAATAAAGTGTAGACAAGCCCTTATCAACTTATCAACTTATTATTCAAACTACATCAGTGCTGTTCCTTTAGTGACTAGAAGAATAAATAAAATGTTCAATTTTAAAAAGCCAAGCAAAATAGTACTATACTCAGTTTTATTTAAAAGCCAGATATCCAGGAATTGGATATGATGAATTATTAATTTCTGTGCAGATGGAATGTTTTCTTTTTCCTGCTACTAGATGGAAAATCACAGCATCTCTGTCTGCTAACTTTATGACACTCAATTACTTTAACTGAAAGACTTTAATAGGTACTGGTTAGAAGGACGGTTTATTGTACTGTGTTATGAATGAAAAATTACTCCAAAGGTTGGAGGTACAAGCTTTGTGGTAGAGCACATGCTTAGCATGCACAAGGCCCTGGGTTCAATCACAGGAAACTCCTCCAATGAACACAAAACTGAAACAGACACAAATCATCAATAGCAGTTATGAAAGAGGACATCATTACAGTTCTTAGAGCCATTAAAAGAATAATAAGAGAAATCCACACTTATAAATTCAACTACTTAGAAAAATGGACCAATTCTCAAAAACCACAAGCTACCAAAGTTTAAACAATATGAAACAAAGTAGATCTATAATCATTTAAGAAATTGAACTTGTCATTAAATATTCTTGGAGAAGAAATCTCCAGACCCAAATGGCTTCAACTGGAGAACTCTACCAACATTTTGAGAAATAGCACAAATGTTACACAATCTCTTCCAGATTATTCATGAGGAAAAATACAAAATTATGAATACAAATTTAGGTAAGAGAGTGAAATATTTCTTTAGAATGAGAAAACAAATCACAATAAATTATAAATTTTAGGATTCAGACAAAAATCCACAAGCACGACAAAATCTGGAAAAATAATATAATATGAGCATTATTTTACCACCCAATGATGCTTTTGTACTTTTGCCCTGACTTTGGTGCAGAGGTAGTTTTGGATAATCTTTAATTAGTTCTTCAGAGGACAGTGATTTTTGTTTTTATATTTTAATATATCAAATAGCTAATTCAGTCTTTCTTCTAATATTATTGACCAAAATTTTTGAGTTATTGATACTTTAGTTTTTTTCATTTGGGGAAATTTCTATAAGGTTTATTTTCCATTTGAACTATAAATTTTGCAATAATTTTCTAGAGATTAGCTTCTGACTCTACACATACTACTGGTAAAGGCGCCATAGACATGTTCGTACAACAGTACAACCTCTTGGCCCCACACCTTTATGTTTTAGTACTGGAAGAGTTGCACAAAGTGCTGCTGTAGAGTATTACTGGCCGATACTCTGCCACCAGGATGGTTAACAATAAGACACTACACACAGAAGTGACTATGAGTCACATAATAAACTCTAACTAAAGTCAAACAAATTGAATTATGAACTCAACTTTACCTTACTCAAATTCCCAAATTACTGCAACCACTCCAATACCACCTGACACAAAGAGCATTTAGACAGAGGGTAAGTCAGAGTTGAAAGAGACAATGCCTTCAGCCAGCTGTAGCTGAGGTATGTTATTTTTGTTACTTGCACAGAAACTAATGAACTGATTGCAAGGCATCTTGCGGGACCTTGAAAAGGTCCCCTACAAGTGATGGTCTTTGATGCGAACATTGATTGGTTTCACCAAAAATTAAGCCACGCCACTGACATTTTAGTGAGATAGAAGGAAACTAAACAATTCTCCTTAAAGTAGAAATTTCTTGAATGTCTTTTTAAAGATTTTATCACAAAAAGTTATGAGCATATACCAAAGTACTAAGAATAATATAAAGAATACTTATTGTATTCATCATCTAGTTACTAAAATTATTGAATTTCATTGATGCTGTTTGTTTGGAAGCTTGCAGTTCAGGACATTGTGAGTGACAGATAAAAAGGCAGATAAGGAATGGTCTATGGCCTCATGTATGCTTCTAGTGAAGAAGACAAGGCCTGAGTCCAACAGACAATATCCTACTACCCCAAGGAGAATGATAGGCAATGGAAAGAGAACAACCTCTAGCCAAGGGTGACCAGAAAGATTACAATGGAGAAAGGGCTCCTTGGAGAACAAGTTCACATTTTAATTTGTCCAAGCTGAAACAGAACAGAGATATCTGAAATATACATCTTCAGGGTTTTTACCTTATATTTTCTCTTGGCATTTGGAAAATAGTTCAATCTTGTTGTCATTTATCTAGACTTCTTACCAGATACTCATTCATTTGAATTTAAGCAACATTTCTTGAGTGCTTGCAGGTATGGTGGTTAATTTTATGTATCAACTTGACTAGGATAAAGGACGCCCTGACAGTTGGTAAAATATTTCTGAGTGCATCTGAGGAGTGTTTTCAGAAAAAGTTAGCATTATTATAATTTTAAAGAAAAAAATAATAATAAAAGTTTCAAAACAGATTAGTAGAAGTTACAATAATTAATACATTGTGTATTGTTGTCTTCATATTAGTTATTCAGAGTACAAAATAAAGGTATGATATCTTATCCAAACAAAATTAGCACAAATCTTTCTTTTCAGTAAACAAAGGGAAGCTAGCTATATAACTGTCTTAACTATTTTGCAAATAAATATTTTTTTCTTTCTCTCTGTCTTTCTTCCCCTTCCCCATCACAGTTTGTCTTTTCTTTTGAAGTTTCTTCCCAATTCACAATATGTATTATACATTTTGGATGTGATTTACTTGTTCAGTTTCTCACATTAGTGAAACAATATAATGTTTACACATATGGGTCTAATTTATTTCACTTATGATTAAGGTCTTGAATTGCACTGATTTACCTATAAAACTCCCCAGTTTGTCCTTCTTTATGGCTGAGTAGTACTCCATTGTATAAAAATATCACATCCTTTTTATCCATTCCTTGGTTGATGGGCATTTGTGTTGTTTCCAAGATTTAGCTATTACAAATTGTGCTGCTACAAACATGGGTGCACATATATCGCTGTGGTATGATGTTTTTAATTCTTCTGGGAAGATACCAGAAAGGGAATAGCTGGGTAGAACAGGACCTCTAATCCTAGTTTTTTAAGGAATCTCCAGACTGATTTCCACAGTGGGTGCACCAGTCTACACTCCCCGCAACAGTGGAGAAGGATTCTCTTTTCCCCACAGCCATTCCAGCATTTGGTATAGGTTAATTTTTGATGACAGCCATTTTTCTGGGATGAGATGGAAATCTCAGTGCTGTTTCAATTTGCATCTCTCCAATGACCAATGATGTTGAACATTTTTCATGTATTTATTTGCCATGAGATTAGCATTTGAATTGTTAGACTGAGTAAAGATCACAATCATCAATGTAGGTGGGCAGCTTCTCTCACCCTTGGACATGTATACTTCTGGTTCTTCGGGTTTTCAGACTCAGACCAGGACTTAACTGCTACCCCACCCCTCAATTCTCAGGCTTTTGGACTTTGACTGAATTACAATACTGGCTTTCCTAGTTCTCCAGTTGCAGATAGAAAATTATGGGCCTTCTTGGCTTTCACAAAGCCAATTCCTATAATAAATCATGGGACTTGGTGCCTCCCAGAAAGCCAAATCCTATAATAAATACCCATAATAAATCTTCATATGTTATAAATACATTGTTTCTCTGGAGAACCTTGACCTTAAATAATATACTGTACCACACACTAGGCATTTTCACATGTACTATTTCACATAATCCTTTTAAGAAACATGAAATAGATATTATCCTCATTTCCAAAGGTAAAAAGAGAGATCTAGAAGGGCGACTGGCCTAAGGCTGGAGAGGTGAGAAACATAACTAAACCTCAGGACTTCTAATTCCATTCAAGTGCTCTTCAACTGGTTATCTATGCCTGCATTATTGTGTGTGTGTGTGTGTGTGTGTGTGTGTGTACACTAGCGGGGGCTGAATCAAGGCCTGCCTTTGTACCAAGTTACATCTCCAGCCCTTGTTAAGTGACTAAGTTGTCCAAGCTGGGGTTAAAATTCCACAGTCCTCCTACTTATGCTTTCCAGAGCACTGGAATTGCAGACATGTGCTGCCACACCTTGCTTGCATGATTCTTTCCTTAAACTTTCAAAGTAACTTTTTAGTTCACAAACTTTCAGGTCATTCAATCGCTACAAGATAAAATTAATGATTAAAAGTTCTTAGTTTATCATTTTCCATCCTCTACAATACAGTCTTGATTTTCTTTCAGTTTTATCTTCCATTTGTAAAACTACATCAGCATCTTCTTTCTACGTCTAGGAAATTGCCCTCCTCACAGGAACCCACCTCTTATTATGGAAATGGAAAGTCCATATACTGTATTCATTTTCCTGGCCTCCCTGTTAATTAGAGTTGTGTTACTAAATATAGTAACTTCTGGCCACACACCACTATGGAAGACTTGAATTGTTGACTGGTGTCCATGTTAAAATGATTATATTTTGGATATATTGTGTTAAATAAAATATATTATCAAAATTAATTTCACCTGCTTTTTAACGAGAACCTTCCCTAATGTAGCTACTAGAAAATCTAAAATTATTTGTGTGGCTGACATTATATTTCTATTTGACAGCATGCAGCTAGAGTATTACTATATTACTGGGCTGTGTCAATTATTTGCCCTGATTCCAGACTTGAGTTTGAAGGCTAGTACTATGAAGATGAAGTGGCCTTCATAGTACAGAAAGTTGCAATAGCAACTCTTTATCTAGTTTCCAAGGGCAGTAGTGACATCATCCAATTTCTGGGTCAAGTGGTATTGGTGTTCCAACTTAGGTTTCTATATCCAGCAGTGGCTACAGTGTTGGCTTCTTATGGGCATAATATTGAGTGTGTTCCCCTGGAGGTCCCACAGGTATCCAAAATCCTTCTAATAAACTCCTTCTCTACTAGGCCCCTTCATGGAGTCCTCTCCAGTCAGTCCATAGAACCTTTCTTTCTTTCAGCATCACTAGTGAATAAGATCCAAACCACACACTAGGCACTTGGCCTCTGCTAGTTATCTTATCACAGTAAAGTGCCTTGTCTTCTCAGCCAGACTGTAAAATTCCCTGTGGCAGTAACCCTGTCATTTGGTCTTTGGTCACAACATCACTGAACAAATAGTTGTTAGTTATCATTGCAGGTCTCAAAGGTAGGCAGGACAGCCATCATTATCTTTGTTTATATAGATGAGGAAACTTGTTTGGTGACTGTCCTGAGGTTCTGCAGCTGGTTTCCTGCCTAGTTGGGGAAGTAGTCCAGGGTTCCTCAGTGCCTGCCCCACTTCTTCCCTCTATTAGAGGTCCTGTCATATACATAATGTGGTGCATTAATTAATTTCCTAGGGCTACTGTAACAAAGTACCACAGATTGAATGGCTTAAAACAACAGAAATTTATTGACTTATGGTTCTGAAGACTATAAATCCCAACCCACAGTATCAGCAGGCTGTGCTTCCCCTGAAAACAGTAGACAAAGCTTTGCTTGCCTTTTCCCAGCTCCTGATGGCTTGCCGGAAATATCTGGCATTTCTTGGTTTATAGCTGCATAAATCTTATCTCTGTCTCTGTCCTCCTGTGGCAGTCTCTCTGTCTTTACATGGTCTTCTTGTATGGATGACAATCTTATCAGGTTACCCTATCCACTACATTGTGACATCACTTTAACTTAATTATATCTGCAATAGACCCATTTTCACTTAAGGTCACATTATTGGTACTAGAGGTTGGAATCTCAACATACAACTTTTGGGTGACATGATTTAACTCATAGCAGATGCTAAATATTAGAAATACAAAAGAAACTAAAGACACTGCCATTTTTCCAGGAATTAGTCCAAGGATTATACTTCAGGTGAGACGGAGAGTAGAGGTAAGTCTTGTCAGGTATATGGTCTCACCTACTACTTAGTCTGCATATGGACTGATTGATTTTGGTTGATGAACATATGACATTATGAGTTTAGTGTTATCACTTACCTCATATGAGAACTGAATGGCTCTCCCAATAAAATAGTAGACCCATCCTTTCTAACACATCTCCGCAGCCATCTTAAAGCAACTAATCCCTGCTGAGAGCAAAATGCTGGTGTATCATTTTGAGAAGTCAATGGAAAAAGAGATGGTTACAGTGAGCCTGTAACTCTGTATGGGGAGTGTCTTTGCAGTCAGAAATTAACTGGGAGACTAGAAAGAAAAGCTAGTCAAATGTAGTAAAGAAGTCTAACCAAGGGACACAACTAGCATTTAGGATATGTATCCATTTTGCAGGTATTCTTTTCCTATCCTGAAAAAGTGCATGTTATTAATATGAGGAAACAAAATTTGAAAAAAAATTAAAAAGAAAATGGTAAAATGAGCTCCACTTTAACGAATGACAGCAGTTTTCAATGAGGACCTTTGTTCAGATTCTGTGCAGGAATAGAAATATGACCAAATTCTAGCTTATTTTATTATTATTTTTGCAGTACTGAGGATTGAACCCAGGGAATGCTGAGCTACCTTCACAGCTCTTTTTATCTTTTATTTTGTGACTGATTTTACCAAGTTGCCCAGACTGGCCTTGAACTTGTGATCCTCCTACTTTAGCCTCCTAAGAAGCTGGAATTATGGTGTGCACCATCCCAGCTGGAATTCTTAATGGCAGTAGCTGAAATCTCTAATGAAAACCTGCTAATGACAGAGTCAAATTACTTGGTAAGCTTGTCTCCAAGTCTAATGGTAAGTGCTTTAGGGTCAGCACTACCTCTCAATGTATTCCTTGGGCAAGTGACTTAACCTCTTCGTGTTTACTCACATATAAAATGAGGGTAACTTCCCAACAGGACCATGTTGAGGACTAAGTATGTAGCACCGTGGACAGCACATGTAACAGGTATTCCATTAATGCTTTCCTTCTCCCAATCCTGCAAATTTATAAAATCTCTGCCCACTGCTCCATTGTTCTCCAACTCATAGTCATATCCTCCCCCAATTCTGTTTAGAATACAGTTGATAAGACTAGGAATTTAATTTAAAAAACCAACAAGTACAAAACAAGGTAGTACAGCACTAACTACTTAGATGGTGACAAATTTCCACCTTCATTAGTTCAGCAGACATTTATTGAGTGACCACCCATGACAGGCAAGGTGCTGACATTGGGTATTCTCTGGTGAAAAAAAGCATCTTTGGCATTTAGTGGGGAGAGAGTAAAGAAACAATAAGTATCTAATTTAAAAACACATTAAGTGCCATGGAAGACATAATCAAATACAGCAATGGAGAATAGGAAGAAAAACAGATTTACGAAGGAATGATAGCCTTTCTGAGGTGACATTTAAACTGAAATCTGACCGATAACAGAAAGCTAGACTGGAAACAAAGGTCTTGCTAGTAGTCCACATTAACATGTACAAAGCAGTGGAGAGCCAGAAGCAGTTGAAGAGTAGTGAGAGGCTGACAACAAGGGGGACCACCACTTGGAACTAAATCCAACTTCTTCCCCTGGTCTCAGGCCTTACTTGATTTGGTCCCTGCCCTCCACCGACCGCACCTCTGGCATTGCTCAGGTGGCCTGCTCTTTCAGTACCTCTCATACCTTAGGCTCAGACCCATGTCAGACCTCTGTTTTGCTGTTCCCTGTCTGATAGGCTCTGATCCTGAACTGACATCCACCTTTTCCTGGTTTGCCCTCTTCTGACCCCTTATCACCATCAAACATTATTTTGCCGACTTTAGTTTTTGTCTCTTTGTTCACACTACAATGTAAGTGCCCTGAGTTTATTTATACTTATTATTCCTGTAAACCTGGAGTCTGGAACTGTAGTATTTAAGAGACACCCAGCCAATATCGTCTGTTGTGGGAATGCAAGCTAAAGAATTGATCCAACAGTGTGAGTCAAGCAAGGAGCTCTCTGAAAGCGAGATGTTTTGAATTAAAATGGTACAAGAAGCTCGGTGCAGCTATTGAGCAAGAGCTCGTTAATCATCTTCACTAGATAGGAGCTTCTTGAGCACTGGAACGCTTTTATCCATCAGCGCCTCGCCCAGGGCCTGGCACATGGTGGCAGCTCCGAGAATGGATGTGTACAGAACAGCTGTAGGTCTACTAAGTTGGCTGCGGTACACTTCAGGAGAAACGAGTAGGTCTGGTCACTCGGTGAATCCGCTTCCAGGGGAGCAGCAGTGGTGCCCTGGGCCACGTCGCGGAACCCACAAGCCACAGACGAGGCAGGCGGCTGCACGGCTGCGCACTACAGCCTCCCAGCCCTGCGGGGGACACCCGCCAGCTCCGCTGCTCGCGCGTGCGCAATGTGTTCTTCCCGCCTCCAGCAAGATGGCGGAGGCCAAATAGCGAGGGGGCGGGGTGTGGCCGCCGGAAACCCGGCCGCTGCCTGGGGGGAGCTTCGGGCGAAGGCCCGGGAGCAACGGGCCGTAGCTGGCGTGATGCTGTTCCCGGGAAGTGCCGTGGGCTACCGGTGAGGAAGGTGAAGTACGGAGCTGCCTTCCCAGGCCTCCGGCAACCCCTATGTACGCCTCTCGGCGTTCCGGTCCCGTCGCCGCTTTGCCCGCTTCCGTACCATCTTCGAGTCCCGGGAACTGGAGCTCGGGCGGCGGCGGCGGCGGCGGCGGCGGCGGCAAGAGCTGTGTCCCGCAGGAGGGGGAGCGCCCAGGCGGCCCCCGTGCTTCTGGCCGCGAGGCGGGCGCCTGGCAGGTGAGTGAGGCTGCGGTCCCTCAGCTCGGCCCCGCCAGGGCTCGGCACCCGGGGCTACTTGACCCGACTCTGGGGCTCCCGGGTCTCCGCGTCCCACCCCTTCCCCGCCCCGCTCCCCCTCAGTTGGCCCCTGGCTTCGCACGTCCTCCATTCTCACCCTGTGGGTGGGGGTCGTGACGCCCACCGCTTCGTTCCCGGCTCCGGAGAGACTTCACCTCCAGTGTGGGTCGCTTAGGTGTATGGGTTGTCCTCACCTCCTGGGTTTGTTTCCCCATCTTCCTCATTTCAGCCTTCTTGCTTCCTTTAAAAGTTTTTAACTGGGAAGACTACCCGGTAGCCAGGCATGTGGAGTGACAAAGAAAAAGAAAAAAGAAAAAGGCTTCCTATTCAGAGGTCAGTGAATTCTGCCCACCTCCAAGAAGCAATCAAGTCCCCAGGAGACGGGGATGGTTTTGGAGAGGGTCTGACTCCTGAGACCCTGCCGACGTCTTCAGAGTACAGTAGCGGAGTGGTGTCTGGGATGGCAAATGATTGTTCATCTAAATCATTCACCTCTTTTGGCATAGTGGGTGTTTGGTCTCTGAATTTTGGAGGCGGGGGCGTGAGTTTTATAGATCCAGTGAAGAAATTGGTATAGTGTTGTGTTCCTTTGAAAAAGAAAAAAGAAAAAAAAAAGGCTTTGGAGGTCGGCACTATCAATGGCACAAGAAAGGATACGTGATTTATTCTTTTATTCAGTATTAGCTTGACTTGCATACTGAAGTTTTAGAATACAGTATTGTACAAGCTCGTTGTTTTATTTAGAAAGGAGTAAAGTGGAGAAAAGCTTTTGAAGTTCAAAACTCATGTTTCTTGTTTTTTCAGGTGTCAGTACTACTTGACAATTCTTTTAGTAGTTGATTTTTTTTTTTTTTTTTTTTGGTAAGATTTAGATTTCTGCCATTGTCAGCTGTGCTTCCTTTATGGGAAGAGTAATCACAATTACTGATATGAAAAACTGGCCTAAATAACGTAATACTTGCCAGAATTTGTAAGTGCAAACTGCTGAACCACTACCAAGTGGTAGTGGAGGAAATTGCTGTGGCTGATTTTCTCACCTGTGGTTGGATAATGTATCAAGAGCCCCAAAACTGTAGAAATGGTATTAAAAGTAGAAATGATAGAGATTGCAGATGAGTAGGCCTTTTAAGTTAAATTTTAGAGGTAGAATTGTTTGACTTCTTTGTGTTGTGTTTTGTTTTGTTTTTGTTTTTTGAGACAGGGTCTTGCTACATAGGCCAGGCTGGCCTCAAACTCGTGGCAGTCCTCCTGCCTCAGCCTGCCACGTACTGGGATTACAGGTATGCGCCACCACACTTGGTAGAATTAATTGATTTAAAAGAAATATTGTGGCCAATTATTGTAATTCATTTATTGTTGATAGCCTTCACTTTTCCGCAGCCAAAGCTACATGTTTTTAAACCTGTTGTTTCTCAGTTCTGTGCTTTCAGTTTGAAGGGACAGAAGGCAAGTTGGAGCTGCCAAGCCCCAGTCACTGGCAGGCTGCCTCTGCCAAAATAATTTTAAGCTCTTTGTCAAAAAACTGACCACAGACTCTCTTTGAAACTTCTCTTTCTAACCTGGCATAGTGGTGCATACCTGTAATCTCAGCACTGGGGAGGTTGAGGGAGGAGGATTGCCATGAGTTCGAGGTCAGCCTGCACCACGTAGTGAGACCCTGTCTCAAAAAAAGCAAAACAAGAAAAAAGAAATACCAAAACTTCTTTTCCACTTAACAGAGCATGTTTGCTCTTTCACTGTCTTTGTGAGTCTTTGACTTTATTCATCTGTCTCACTAGCCTACTGCTGATGTTATTTGCCACCCTGTGTAACCAGGATCCCATGGTCATCAGCTTTTACTGTCTTACTGGGGGCCTAGAGTGTTTCCCTCTCTGTGGACTTTAACCTTTCTAGTCTCCAGTTCTGAATAAGACATCATTATCTTTATCAGTTGGACCCCTGAACTCCTGAAAATTGCCAGAAGACAGGAATAGAATATTGGTTAGTTTTCATACCAGTTAGTACTCTCTGCTGGGTCTTTCATGTTGCGTTGTAGTTTGTCTTATTTCCAAAAAGTTTGTAGTGTCATTGCTGGGACAAAATACCCAACACCTGCAAGTTAAAGGAGGAAAGGTTTATTTTGCCTCACAGTTTGTCAAGGTTTTAGACCATAGTTCACTGGCTCCAAGGCAGAGCAGCATTGCAGAGGAGAGACCGCTTATGGCCTGGCAGCAGAAAGCAGAGAGAATAAGGAGGGAGGGAGATACACCCTTGCAGGCCAGGCCTCCATTGACCCCTTCCTCTGACCAGGCTTCACCTCGCACCTTCAGAGTTAGCTGTAAACTCACGTAGTCCACTGATGCATATCACACCCCCATGATCCACTCATCTCCAAGAAAGCCCCACCTGTGAATGATAGAGTCTTTGGGGAGACAGCCAGATACACACTATAAAATATAGCAAATAACACAATCTCTTTTACTGAGAATTTCAACCATCTAAGGGAGTAGTACTCCCTCTACTTCCCAGTTTTCTTTTCAGTATAATCTCCTGTGTGCTCCTTATTACTTCTCAGTCCCTTTTCAGAAGAAGGAATATCATTTCAGGACAGCCCCCTCCAGATGCAGCCATGATCATCCCTTTCTCTCTTTCTCTAGAACTGTCCATTATCACTTGTCCTGTTCAAATGCTCCCTTTCTAGGTTATATAGATGCTTATATTTTTTCTAGGGCTTCCAAATACAAATGCTACCTTCAGTGCAGCTCTAGGATGCAATTCTGAATGTTGAGTCCACTGTGTTTTTTGTTTTGTTTTGTTTTACCCCCAAAAAGACTCATTCTCTCATAACAGGATCCTCGACTAGTAAGGAGAACACTGACTTTGAGCCAAATCTTTCAGTCTTAGATTTGAAGTCTGTTAAAACCAGTTAGTCGGGTGAGTAGGCTATGTCTGTAAAGTAGGATGTTAGACATGTCTACAGGTGGATATTGAGGCAATTAATATATGTTATGTATCTGCCTATCCAAGTGAAATGCATTGGTACATTGTGAAGTTCTTGTTCAATTCATCTTTCATTTCCATCGTGATTTCCTTTATCATTTTACTGAAATTGCTGTTTTGAAAGTCACCTGTGACTGCCTGATCACTTTTCTTATGCCGTCTTTTTGTTTTTCAGACCACTTGTGAAATATATTCTGTTCTATAATACTAAAATTACTTAATTCCTTGGTTCTTTTACATTGTTCTGCCTAATTCCCTATTTCTCTGAAAGTTTCTTCACATTTTGTGCACCATCTCAACTTTCTTCTTCTCCCTAACCATAGCTGTTCCCTATATTAGTTATGCTGCAAGCATTATTTAAAAACAAAAGTAAGCCAGGCACAATGGCGCAGTAGCTATAAGCTCAGCTACTCAGGAAGCTGAGGCAAGAGGATCACAAGTTTGAGGCCAGCCTGAACAACAGAGCAAGACCCCATCTTAATTAATTAATTGGCTCATGTAACTGGTAAGTGCATATAGAAATGACTTGGAGGGTGGTTTGTTCAGAGATCATGTCCTTGGGGCTGAAGTCCTAGTTCGCTGCTGTTCTCTCAACCTTGTCCTTCTGCTTAGGTTTTATACTCAAATTGCCTTCTATCCTTACAAAGAGATAACTACCAGCAATAACTGTCTTCATTTACCTCCAAAGGGAGAGAGACTCTTCTCTTCTGGTCCCATAGACTGTCACAGTACTAAGCTTATAACAATATCTTTGTTCAGAAGGATGAAATTATTCTAATTGGCCTACCCAATGAAGTGAACCCTATCTAAAAATAAGCACTGTGGCACAATGCAGGGTAGATGAAATGGGTCCTGGGAAGGTACCCAATGTCAAGAATATGTTTTGTCATGATTAATGTAACTGTGATAAGTCATGAGATTGGGGAGGGTTAGAACTCTAACTTTGTTCCTTTATCAAAGTTGTTTAGACTATTCAGAATCTTCTGGATTTCTACAAAAATGTAAGAATCAAAATGTTAATTTTTATAAAAAATAATATTGGCACTTTGATTAAAAAAAGTATGCTTTTTACTGTGTTTTCTTGGTGATCATATCATTTTTTTCTTCATCATGTAGGTTATTTATTAGTGTGGATGTTTCTCACTTCTGTAACCCCATTACCCATCTTCAGATTGTCAGTTTGCTATTTTAAATGCATTGTCAAAAGTTTAACTCATACAAAACTAAATCAGTTTAATCTGCATCCACCTTTCCTCACCTGATGTGTTTTTATGTGCGTGTATTTATATCCTCCTCCTCCTCATTTCTCTTTTGTAACCACCTTTCTCAGCCATCCAGTCTTGAAACCTGGCAGTCATCTTGGTTCTTCTCTGTCAGTTGTCAGATCTTCAATACATTTTGGACTAGTTAGGCCTCAAGTTATAGTATACCCTGTATCTCACATGAAGAGAAGTACATAATTGAAGGGTTCTCTAATTAGTGTAACTACACAAAGACTTCATCAAGGATCTAGGTGCTTTTTGTGTGTAAAAGTTGACTGTCCTTACTGTGCTGATCTTTTGACTTAGACGGTTCTATTGTGATTGCAGATGGTTTTCTGTTCTGTGTATCACATTCTCACACAGCTACCAAAGACAAGTTTACCTTCTCATCTCTTGACTAGGCAAATAAACCTTCCACCAAAGGCGTAAATCACATAGAGAAAAAGCAGTATATGGCATTTCAGGGTAGGCAAATGATTGATGAGAAGGTAACATGCTTCTAAAGTATTACTGTAATGAAAAGTAACTTTAAGAATTTTCAAACAGTAGTAGCAAACTGAAAGCGATGTTTACCCCAAGAGTTGACGTAAGCTATTAATGTAGGATTTTAACTAAACATTTAGCTAATGATAAGTGACTATTTAAAAATAGGTTGTTTTTATAAAATTAGAATATTTGCATGGCATATTAAAGTATTCAGAGTCTTTTAAGATTGATATTGGGTACATTTAAGCATACTTGGTGGAGCACTATGAGAAGCGTGTGTGTGTATGCAGATAGATTTGTGGTTCATGGTTCCACTTGGAAAAGAATTTGGAAATATATGAGAACGTTTTAGTTTGTCACAGTAACTGTCAGGTCCCACTGACGGTAGAGACCAGATGCTAAGTAACCTATGATGTTTGGAATAGTCCCACACAACAAAGAATTGTCCCTTCAACAACGTCACCATACACCTATACCCTGAAATAGGCAAATCTATATTCATGTATTATGACAGAAAACCAAATTCTAACTGGCTTAAACAAAAAAGGGAATGATTAGACCTCGTAGTTAAACTTTAGCTAAGCCATCAGCCAGTGGCTCACATGAAATCATCAGAACTTGGCTCAATATCACTGTGATTTGTTCTGCTCTGTCATTCCTCTCAGTTGGGTTTCATTCTTGGGTTGGTGTATCTGATAGTAGCAAATTGCTATAGCATTTTCAGACTTAATGCCCTCTTACACAGTAAAATGAAGAACCTTTTATGTTTGATTTTGCAAGTTGTTGAGTATCACCACACAGAAACCTTTCCAAAACACTTATCCATAAAAAGTTTATCAGTTCCTCTGTTATGCTATAGCTTTACAATTCATGCTCTGTTATGTTTCAGGCTCTGTGAATATTGACTTTCTGTGTCTCGTGCGTTACTCTGCCTTGTCTTAACTAGAGTCTAAAAGATTCTGTCTGGCTTAGTGGTATGACCGCTTATGAAAGGAATTAATGAATGAATGATTTGTGTCTAACACAGAAAGGAAAGTTTCAGGAAGAACAGAGACATTGGAGGCCCCCATTTCTTCAGTAATTGTTATTGAGCCCTGAATTCTACTGTGCCATGAAGACATATTTATGATCTTCTTATGATTAACAAGATAGAATGAGAATGCCCCCTTGCAGGGCCCAGCCCGCCGGAGCCCAGCAGCACAGGCACTGACCAGGACACATGTAAACTGCCCTCTGGGGGCCTGACCTCAGGACCCCAGAGGAGAACGGGAATGCCCCCTTGCGGGGCCCAGCCTGCCGGGACCCGCGGGCTTGGAATCAGGGACAAGCATTCTCCTCCCCTCCCCCCCATCAGCAACGTGCTGTTAGGTCTTGCTAAACTGATAGCAACCAAGGAATATCAAGCAACTATTTGCTAGCATTGTTTTGTAGATTTTGCAGACCTCCGGTCAGCAACCTGAGCATCTTTTTGGAAGGTGACAGTAGGCAATGTAGCAAGTATAGGGGATTCTCTTCTGTCTTGTCTTTGAGGCCCAATATGGTTCTTTCTGTTTTGCTTTACTCTGATCATTATTATTACTAATTAAAAAAAAAAAGAAAAATGATTAACAAGATATACATTCATTTGAAAGCCTTTCTGAGTTCTTGTAGTGTTGTTGTCATTACTGTCATCCCTTGGGACCCTGTCAACAGGGAACTGGTTCCAGGACCCTCTGTGAATGCTCACATCTCTTAAATGAAACGGTGTGGTATTTACATATAATCTATTACACATGCTCATATTTTAAATCTTCTCTAGATTGTTTTTATGGGATGTGGTTGAAAAACAGCAAATGTTTAAATTTTTAAAAATTTAGTACAGTAAAAGGTACATTGCTATTAATCCCTTTAGTACATTACCTCTTGCTGGCATATAATTGACTGCAACAAATATTCTGTGGTCCTCATAATGGTGGCAGGAAAGAACTCCTTTTCATGTCTGACATAGACTGTTTATACCTTCTCTTTATCCTTAACAATCTCACCAGTGATTTCTTCCCTTCTACTTTTTAGGAATTTTCGTGATAATTCTTTTGCTAACTTCTTGTAATCCATTACTTTTCAGCATGTCTTCTTTTTAAATATACTTACTTAAGGGTAGGTGTAAAAGCACATTTTGGCTAACTGTATTTCTAGTTTTGGTATGTAGTATTTTTATAATTCACTTGAAATGTTTTCTAATTTTCATTACAATTTCTGCTTTGACTTTTGGACTGTTTGGAAGTATTATAGTCTCAATTTCTAAACATTCAGAGATTTTTCTAGTTTTTTTCTTGTTTTTAAGTTCTAATATCATTGCAATATAACCCAAGAACACATTCTGTATTGAGACCTGCTGTTTCAGACTTTGAGATGTGCATTATGGCCCCCGTACAATACAGTCATCTCTAGGTATCTATAGGAGATTGGTTTTAGGACTCCCTACACATACCAAAATCGATAGACCTATATACAATGGCATAGAATTGACACACAATTCACGAGTGTCCTCCCATGTACTTTGAATCATCTCTAGATTACTAATAATGCCTAATACCATGTAAACCCTATGTAAATTGTTGTTGTCCATATTGTTTAGAGAAAATGACAAGAAAAAATTTATACAGGTTTAATACTGATAGTTTTTTTTTTCTTTCCCCATATGTTTTAGATCCATGGAATGCAAAATCCAGTAATATAGAAGAAGGCCAACTTGTAGTTATTGAGTGCAGTGTTAAATTTTTTTCATTAGGACATGTTAATCCTCCTTTTCAGTGTCATTAGTAACCTTACGTTTGCTTCTATCAATTACCAAAAGAGAGAATGTTAAGTTATTCATTATGACTGAAGATCCGATTTCTCCTTGTAGTTCTCTCAATTCTTACTTTATATGTGTATGTGGTAGTAGTTGTACAGAAATGAATGATAGTTGCATCTTAGCAACAATGTTATGGGGCTCTGTTTTATTCTGGCAGTACTTTTTGCATTAAAGTCTAGTATGGGATTTATGTAAGAATTCTGTGTGTTTTTACCTATTTACCTGAAGTGACTTTTTTTGTTTTGTTTTGTTTTTGTTTTGTTTTGAGATAGGGTCTCACTATGTAGTTTAGGCTGCCTTCAACTCATTGTGTAGCCCAGGCTGTTCTCCAACTCACAGCAATCTTCCTGTCTCAGTATCTTGAGAGCTGAAATTACAGGCATGAGCCACCACGCTGGCTTGAAGTGTTGTTGGTTTTGTTTGTTTGTTTTCATTTTTTCCATTCTTTTCCTTCCAGCCTTTCTATGATGTTTTAAATGTGTTGCTTGTGTTATATGGTTAGATTTAAATCTCTCATCATATTGTGTACATTATGCTCATATTGTCTGTTAATTGTTCTCTTTTCCCATCTTTGTAGCCAGTTAATTAATTGGCTATTCCATCATTCGCATTTTGTCCCTTACTATTTGGAGTGATGACATCTTTTTCTTTTCTTCTAGTGACTCTGGCAATTACAATGTAAATCTCTCAAAGCCTAGCATTAATTGAGACTTTATCCTCTGCTCATATGATGCACTTTGTTTATATATAGCCCAAGTCATATAATGTTGTGTATTTAACTCATCCCTCTTTATTCTCCTCCTTCATTGTTGTTACTGTTTTGTACTGTCAATACTTTGTTTACATTAAGGAATGTATTTACCATATTTTACATTTCCCATGATCTTCCACTTAGGACTGTTGTCATTGAACATGAATCTGTGGAACACACTATGGACTAGAATTTCTTTCAGTCCGCCTAAAAGTGCCTGTACCTCATTCTTGCAGGGTATTTTCACCAGACACAGAATTCTAGGTTAGCATTTCCACATTTCAGCACCTGCTAGGTTGGTGATTACATTATTTCAGCCCATTTCCCTTGTTATTGAAACCTCAGTTCTTTATATCTCTTTCTTCTTTTAAAATAACCTTATTGCTGGGCGTGGTGACGCAAATAATCCCAGCACTTTGGAGGCTGAGGCAAGAGGACCGTTGTGAGTTCAAGACCGTCCTAGGCTACAAAGTGAGGTCAAGGCCAGTGTGAAATGCATAGTGAAATCCTGTCTCAAAAAAACAAGAATAAAATAAAATAACCTTATTGATTTCCTCTGGCTGTTTTATCAGGTTTTTGTCTTTGTTTTCTGTTATTTCACCGTGGTATAATTAGACATTTCATTCTTTGCCTTCATGATGTGTAGTGGTGTCCTATCAGTCCTAGAAATTTCTTAGCCATAGTTTCTTTAAATATTATCTTTGCTTCATATTCCCTTTCTTGGATTTTTTGGAATTCCAGGTTAATATATTAAGATCTTTTTGTCTATCCCTAACCCTCTTTTCTGTTTTTTGGTGGTG
>RJWM01001613.1:29820-102029 GCA_004363535.1 Dasyprocta punctata | reverse complement strand
CACCTAGTGAGCACTTAACTAAGGTTATTTTATTTTACAGTACTAGAATTTTAAGTTTTTCAAGTCTGTTTCACTTTTTGTAGTTTTTAATGGCAAACAAATATTTTAAGCTTTATTTTTTATCCTCTTGAAAATAATAAGCATAGTTATTTTTCAGATAGTATCTGTTAATTCCAGTGTTTCTAAGTCTCTGTGGATCTGATTCACTTGTCTGTTATAGAAATAATTTGATGTATAAGATGAAGTTAATCTTTCTCTGAAGACTTTTTGCTGTTGCCAAGTATCTGGGGATATACAGCTGTCTTAATCAAATTTCACATCTTTAGGTTTCCTGGGCCACCTAGATGACTTAAATCTAGCCTCAGTCCATGGTTTCTACCGAAGTCTGAATATGGGTATGGGTAGTGACCCCAAAGCCTGTGCTTTAAAGGTTGGACCTTGAGGCAGTGGTGTTGGGAGGCAGTGGAACCTTTAGAAGATGGGACCTGGTGAAAGATTCTTAGCAGGGTAGTGTTCCCCCAAAGGGGTGGTGGAACCCTAGTCTCTTCCTCTTCTGGCTCATGAGCTGAATAGTTATGTTCTCCCATCATGATGGTCTACCTTGCCAGAGGCTCAGAGCAACCAGACCACTAGAATTATGGATTGAAACTTTCAAACCGAAAGTTATAACAGCCTATTTCTCTTTATAAGTTAGTTATCTCAAATATTTACTTATAGTAACAGAAAAGCACTATACACTGTTATTCTAGTTCCGTCTTAATCTTAAAGTGCAGCCCTTGACAATTACAGCCTCCAAAGCCAAGGATGTTTTCACTGAAGCCCTCACCCTTTGTGGGTCCTGAACTTTTAACTGTGGTCCCCTAGTTCCATATTGCAAGCAACAAACATCAAAGCTTAAATGTTTCTTTGTTGACAAACGCACAAAAGGCAAAAGCTGAGATCATCCTTCTGGTTTCCTGACTTCTGATTTTTCATTTCTCATCATGTTGGTAGTTATTTCATGTTTTTAAGAAGATTATTTTAGTGTCTTGTCTAGTTTTTAAATTTTCAGAAGTACAGTTGGTCTGAATTGCCTGATCAGCTGTATCTACAAATGGAAGTTCTAAGGGAAGAAGGCAGAGGCTATTTTATTTGATTGGAGAAGTAAATTTGTAATATGTGAATAATACATTGGGGCAGGAATTGTCCTTTGTGTAAGCAAATAGATCATGTGACCATTTTTGAAGTAGGATTTTCTGGGGATGGATAGAGAATGCACTGAGCTGAGAAGGGACTACAAACAAATTTGTTCTTCAGTACTTTTGTGGGAAGTTAGAGTCTATTTTTAATAATTAACATGAGAATTCTTTACATACTCTGCGAATATCATGGTTTTTATTTTGTGTTTGTTTACATTTGAAGGCTAAAATTTGAATCTTATACACATCTGTTAAAATATCACATGTATAATTTGCATTTGAATTATGAAGTAAGGGCCAGGGATTTATCTCAGCAGTATAAGCGCCTGCCTGGCAAGTGCAAGATCAAGTTCAATCCCCGGTACCAAAATAAAATAAATAAATAAAAGAATTATTAATTAAGTCCACATTAAGTACGGAGGTCCACCTAAAGTATAATATAGTCTTTTACACTAGTGTACATTCTTCTGTGATGGGGCAGGATGAAAATTTATGGTAGTATTCCAATATATTTTTGTGGTTTTTTGACTTGAGAATAGTAATAGCTGTTGACATAAAAGGTCATTGATATCTTTGCAGTCAAACTGATGCATCAACAAAGCATAAAATCACCTGGAATTCCAGAATTTGTTAGCTTGATTCTTTTTTCTGTTAAAAGGAGATACTAAGTTGAAGATTCATGTTTATTACAGTTCCTTTGCTTCCTGCTATGTTAGATTTAAATAGCTATTTATTTTAGAATTACTCACTCATCTTCAAAAAATTAAAGACTGGATAAGGAGAACAGAGAATTTTAGAATCAGAAGATACCTTAAGTATATTTTGTTTCTTAGCCCCTCTCCTTCTATTTATCCCGTTCTGAATGTGTAAAATCAACCCCCGGCAAAGATGAGTGACTTTACTTGCCCAGAGTTACACTATTGGACTAAAATTCAGATCATTCTCTGTTCATAGTTCCTTAAAGTTCTGTTTTGTTTTGTTTTTTTAATTTCTAAAGTAAAGTTTGTTTAAAATAACTATACTTCCACTTCATGGTGACAAACAGAAACAAAACACATCAATTACGAGAATATTAAAATATGAAGTAGTAAAAAATATCACCACAGAATTTACAAGACCTATATACACAAACATTAGAAAACATTACAGAGAAATTGACAATTTCAAGAAACATTTTAAGGTGAAACACTTGAATATAACAATTTTCCAAAAACGGATCTAATAATCTAATTCTAATGAAAATTCCAGTTTTTTTTAAAGTTGGCAGGCTTTTCTAAAATTGATATGAAAATCCAAAAGACTCATAATCATTAAAACTATTGAAAGGGAAGAGAATTTTTGGAAGGCTAACATGACATAATTTCCAGAATCAGTATACATTTATAACATCTTATTTACTCTTTCAGCTTCTCATACTAGGAGGACAATATGATGCTTATGCATGTGAGTCAAATTTATTTTACTTATGAGTATGGACTCGAGTTGCATCTATTTACCTATAAAAGTCTCAATTTTATCCTTTTTATGACTGAGTACTACTCCATTATAAAAAAAAAAAGAGAGAGAGCACATCTTTTTTATCCATTCCTTGTTTGATGGGCATTTGGGTTTTTTCCAAGATTTTGCTGTTACAAATTAAAATCCAGATCTTTCTGTCTTCATAGTTTCCTAAAGTTCTTTTCAGGCATATTATACTTCCAAGCATATCTAAGATGATGACTTATCAGTAACTAATAAGATCTAATTATTAGTGCATCTTGATTAGTTATATATTCATTTAAAATCCAATTAATTTTAGACTTCTTGAATTAAATTCATGAGTCTAGTATTTTAATTTCTTAAAATTTGCCATTTGTGGCTACATTCCTTCATGAATCACTCTTATCTCTTGTTCTCATCATTTGTTAATGTCTGTGCTGTTCCTGAACTATGCTGGCTAAATGTCCCTGCTCCAAAATGCTTCAGACTAAAAATGGTTTGGATTGAATTTTTTAAATTTTTAAATATTTGTATATGTGTATCTTGGGGAGGGAACCCCATTCTAAAAATAAAATTTATTGATGTTTCATATATACCTTAAATATCCAAACACTTAAACATATACCTGAAAAGGATTTTATTTGGTACTTTTTAAAAAAAAAATTACTCTGTGGTGCTGGAACCTAGGGCCTTGGGCCTACTAACCACACACTTTACCCCGAGATATGCCCCCAGCTCCTATGCAGTTTTTTTATTGGTGTTTTTTTGTTTTTGTTTTTGTTTTTGTACTGGGGGATCACCTATGCAATATTTTTAGTGTACCTGCATTTTGACTGCAGCCTATCACAAGGTCAGATGTGGAATTTTTTAGCATTGTATATTTCATATTTTTGGATTAGGGATGCTCATAATACTCTTCTATGATAATAGCATTAACGTATTTAGTCAGTGTTGTTAGCTCATTTCCAAAATCTTGTCATTTTTGCCTCGTAACTGTAACACACACTTCCTTTTTGTATTCTTCATTGATCGTTAGAGTTTGCTTTTAGTGTCTATATTTAATTAGGTCTGTGGCATTCTACCTGTCTGATTGTATTCATTCCTTTCATTTATTTTTCTGTCCTCTTTGGCGTAGTTTTGTCACCAGTGGACTAGGAGATCTTCTGCTCAATTTTGGTGGAAATCATGAATTGGCAAAACACAGCTCCCTTGATGCTAGCCGCGTCAGACTTTGAGTGCCAGTGGCCCTCAGCCCTTTGTGTTAGTGCTCCAAACTTTGAATTCCAGCGACTCCTACGGTTCTTACTGTTAGTGTTATCAGCTCATGGTGGCTCACAACCATCTGGATCACCTCAGTGGCTGGAGTTCATGGCCGCTTGGTAGTTGGTTGGGAGTTCTCCTTTAGCTCCTGGTGCCTCTCTGGGGCTCTTCCACAGATTTCCACAGATCTCTGCAGGCCTTTCCATGTCCCCACAGGTCTCTGCTCTTCTTGACTCTTCGCTGCTGTGCTGTTCTCTGGAACTCTTCAGCAGCCCTCTGGTTGCCAGTCATGCTTACTGTTAATAGCCCTTAATGTTACTAGCTCCTTCTTAGGGCAGCCTGCTCAGTATCCTCTTCCCTAACTAAAAATTACAGACAGACAATAGAACCACCTTAGTGAGGCTTTTATTGAGTTTTATGCTGCAGCACAGTGAGTTCACGAACAGGAGAGCACCCTCTTAGACTGACCCAAGGAGTTATGAGGGTGTGCAACAGCAGCACCCCAGAGCAGAGCCAGGAGATCGCAGTTGTCCACAGAGTCATGGCTTCTGCCAGGGCTGTAGGAGCTAGAGGAGCCTAGAGGACATAGTGGAGCAAACCACAGGAGGTAGCAGGAAGATACTGGAGCTAGTCCTCCCAAGCCAACCTGGGGCCTGGTAGCTCTCCATGTGTTTGCATCCCCTCTGGTTATCCAAGGGAAGAGGGAAAGTTTGGGCCTGTTTTTGTTTGTTTGTTTGTTTGTTTGATTTTCTTTCTATTTCATTTTAGAGACTTTATTATCTTTTCTATTACTTCTGTAACATTTCTTCAATAATTATTTAGTTCTAACACAAGAATTTTTTCTTTAGGCCAGGGATTTACCTCAGTGCTATAAATGCCTGCCTGGCAAGCACAAGGTCGTGAGTTCAATCCGCAGTACCAAAAAAAAGAAAAGAAAAGAAAAGAATTTTTTCTTTGCCTTTTCTAACAAACATCAGTTTACCACCTTTAAAGACATGTAAGCCAGTAGTTAAATGTAGTTAAAGTTACAGGTTGGGGAAAGTACCACAATGGTCAAAACCTGCAGATTTAATTTTTATACTCATTTGGTTGAATCTTCACCAAGAGTACATATATACTAAGCAACTATTGAGATGAATCTCAGTTGAAACTAAGATACAAATTTCTGCAGAAATTTAAATTTAAAAACCAAGCCATACTGTAGAAAATCAGTTCCATTATACCAATATAATATATTTTATCAGTTTCAAAATTCATTTATTCCTTCACTTTCATAGAAAAACTTACATGCTTTCTGGAATTATTTACTGGTAAAATTTTTCCCACAATTTAAATGATTTTATTGTGGTAAATCGCCACATTACGATTTCCTGTTAGTCTAATAGCCCAATAGGGGTTAATGAGATTCTTGGTGTAGTATAGAATTAGCTCCTTGGCAAAAAGTTTGTCTTAATTTAGATGACAGCCTGTTAATTAAATATTATTGTTATTAGGACCTTGAGGACTGGATTTGAACCATGAAAAATTTTCTGCCAAATGTTAAATGAAGGAATTAATAAGAATAGCCAAATGAGAAAAGGTACCCCTTTTCTCTTCTGTAACCAATGTTTGATATACTGCTTTATAAGCTTGGAAAAAATAGATTGTTATATGTGATTAGTTTTTATTCTAATCTATTTTAGTTTTGTTGAGTGGCAATTTTGTTTTGTTTTGTTTTGCTGGTCATGGTGGTGGTACTGGAGATTGAACTCAGGGCCTTGGTCCATTTAAAAAAATTTTTTTTTGTTTGTTTTTTGAGACAGTCTTGTTAAATTACCACATTGCCCAAGATAGGCTTAAACTCACCATCCTTCTGCTTCAGCCTCCTAGAGTGCTGGGATTATAAGCGTGCACCACCATCCCCTGCTTAAAATCTTTTATTTAGCTTTTAATTGGTTTTAAATGAAGTTGTTGAAGCCCTTCTGTAAATCTAGTAGTGTAGGTTTCTGGTTTATTACTTACCCATAGTTATTATTTAATTAGGGTATTGTATATAATTTTATTTATATGTGGTACATATATACTTATTATTTTTAAGTAGCTTTTATTGCAACTAAGGACCAGCCATTGGTATAGGAAGGAATGTCTCTGTTAATAATAAATTCAGCTTTCCCTGTAAGAATTAGTTGACTTTGGTTCATTAGAAAAAGAAATCTGGATTCAAATACTTGATTCTGCCTTTAACTAGATCAGGACAAATCACTGATTCTTGTGATTTAGCTTTTATATCTATAAATATGATGCTTTTGTTCATATACTTTCTGAAGCAATATAGGGACCATGTAGCTCAGATAACTTTCCTAACATTGATTTATACACAAAAATTTAAAAACCATATTCCACTTTTTGTTATGAAAGCCTGATTGTTTCTTGTCATGTCATCTTGGTTGTTTCCAGAGTTATAACACTGTCTTGGTTACTTTTCTCTTGTTGAGACAAAATACCTGATGCCCAAAGTGAAGCAAGGGAAGGTTTATTTCTTACAGTTTGGAGGGTTCAGTCCATACTCAGTTGGCTTCAAGGCTGGATGGCATGGCTGAGGGGCAGCCATTCATGGCCACCACCAACAGTAAGCCCAAACAAAGCAAAAGAGGACAAGACAGGCCTTCTTCCCGCCTTAGACTGTATGCCAGCTCCACCCCTGGGCGGGTGCAGCACTCACACCACCAATCCCAGTGCCAGACAGCAAAGCAATCACAAACACCAGACTCAACCACATCCATGATTGCGTGAGACTTGCAGGGAGTATCCGAACACAAACCATAACAAACACTTCACTTGTTTCTTGACCTTAAACTTAGGAGTAGGCATGAATAAGATATTGATAGTGTTCTGTTTCGTAGGCTAAGAAAATTAATAAGGGACTCAGTATGCAACTCAATGATAGAGAACTTGCCTAGGAGGCAAAACCCACAGGCTCAATCCCCACACAGCAATTGATCAATCAATCAATCAATCAATCAATAAATGTAAAATGCATACTCAAGTTGTTTTGGGTCACCTCCATTTTAAACAAAAACATTCCACTCTTCCAGGAAAGCACTTTAAACTGTTGTATCTTTTAGCACATAGTACATGTAAGTAGTACACATTTCAAAAGTACATATGAAGTGAGAATAAATCACTTATACGTCTCAGCTATCCACAGAAGTACAGGCAATCATCATTAGCAATTTCTTGTCTGTCCTTTCAAATTATTGTCTATAGAGATCCCAAATTTCACAAACACTGCTATGTATATTCTTTTGGAGGGTAGAATGTATTACTATTATGGCAGAATCTAATTTCTGTTTTTCCAACTATTAGCATTCTGGAACTTGGCATACTTAAGAATTTTGAATAATACTTGTTCCAACTATGGAGCCATTTTTAATTTCAAAAAATTATAAAGCAAACACTTGAAGAGGATAAGCAACCTTCTATTTAAATTTAATCATGTGGTACTTTAGTGTTGCAATCTTACTGATTTGTAGTTTAACAGAATTGATACCATGATCAGAGCTACCTTGAAAAAATCTGGCAGGGGTAGCTCAGCTGCTAGCCACATAAACAGATGATAATAAGGAGTTTCCATTGTGGATTACCAGAGTAGGGGAAAGAATCTAGATATGTTGTTAATTCCTTGTCTACATAAGCAGATTTGTTGACTTGACTAGAGCTAGAGAATTCACTTCCAAGTTTACTTGCCCACTCATGTGGCTGGCAATTTGGTGCTAATTTGGGCCCCTTGTTGGCCTTTCCATAGGATAACCTGAGCATTCTCACAACCTAACAGCTGGCCCCTGACTGAGCAGTCCAAGAGATCAAAACAAAAGCTGCCCTAACTTTAATGATCTAGCCTTGGAAACCCCACACTCCTGCAGTATCTTACTGGTCACACAGATCAGCTCTATTTAATATAAGAGAACACACACAAAAGCATACATACTAGAAGTTAAAAGTCATTGAGAGTCATCTTGGAAAATGTTTGTTGTACCCCCTAACCATTTTCTCTCTCCTTCCCATTTAAACATGGAATTAAATGTGGTAATCCCCACATAAAGATATGCAAAAAACCTAAGGTTATTAGAATGCTACACACCTTCCTGTCACTTGTGCACTACTGAGGAAACTTTTCAAACTTTTTGCATTGATTCCTTTTTAATATGTTTGAAGTTCAATGAGGAGGAGAAAACTTACAAAAACTGGAAATATCTAATGATACTAATGCTAGCTTTCTCTTGGATATTATAGGACACATTCTTTACCTTTAACACCATATTAGAGGGTGAGAGAGAGAGAGAGTGTGTGTGTGTGTGTGTAAGAGGAAGAGAAGAGGGCAAGATTGATTGATTGATTGATTGATCACAGATTTATTAGGGATATGAGTTCATGTCATTATGGAGGCCCAGAGACCCACAAAAGTGCTTTGTGCAAGCTGGAGACCAAGAAAAAAAGCATATGTGATTAGTCCATTGTGAATCTGAAAGTTTGAGAATGGGGTGCTGGGGATTGAAAGACCTAGTATAGTAGTGGTGAACCAATGGCACATGACTACAGCAGGCTGTTTACATCATTGAAAACTCTAAAAGGGTTCTCCATCAGTGACCTAGTGGAAGTCCTGGAATCCAAGGACCTGAGAACAGGAGCTCTGATGTTCAAAAACAGGAAAAGATGGACGTCGTAGCTCAAAGAACTACAGGTGGGATTCACTGTTCCTCTCCTTTTTTGTTGTCTTGTCTTGAACAGACTGAATAATACCCACCTACACTGGTGAGGACACTCTGTCTACTGACTCAGATACTAAACGGTTGTGGAAATACTGTCGTATAAATACACCTAGGAAGAAGGCTTCCCCAGTAGTTCTTTGACATCCTATAACTCAGTCCAGCTAACACATTAAATTAAGCAAACATATTGGCAGAATTTTGGCTCCCTCTACTGTAGATGTTACTACTTTAAAGCCATTGAATCCAGATTTTAGTGGACATATCTATTGTTCATTCACAGAATCATGAATTCTGACTATAATCTGCAGAAATTTAAGATGCAAGAATATTTATGCTGTAAGAATAGTATGGAAGACTAAGCCACATTGAAGGATGAAACTGGGGGAAAAATTACCCATTTGTTATGTTTGAAGGTAATCTTTGGAGGTGCAAGAATTTGAAAGATTTAATTCTGCAGAATGGGGGCATGATATGGAAACAGGGAGATCAGTGAATCAAATGTCTGGTTTAAATGTCTCAGACATACAAATGAAATATCAGATAGCCTGAATATTCAGAGGAGAAGGTTAGGATGTAGATATAAATTTGAAATTAGCATCATATGGTTGGTATTTAAAGCCCTAGGATAAGTTTAGAAAGCAGTGAAGAGAAGGCAGCTAGAACAACGTATGAGGCATACCGTTTTTAGTAGACTAGTGAAGAAGCAGAGTTGTTAAATGAAGTTAGAGGAAGGAGGAAAACCTGGAGAATATCTCATGGAAGAAGAAGTGTATTTAAGAAGTAAGAGAATAATCAGCATTATCAAGTATTACTAAGATGAGAATAGTGTAATTTGGCCTCAATGATATCCTTGACAATTGAGCTTCAGGAAACTGTTTAGGATTAGAGTGGGTCAAAGTGAATTAGAGGGGAGAAACTAAAGACAGTAAATGAAGGTCACTAGATCAGAAAATTTGGTGTGAAATTAAAGCAGAGAAATGGAATCAGTATCTGGTGAGTAGGTTAAGGACAAGGAATTCCTAAGAATGAGTGATACTAGAGCATGTATGTGTGTTCATGAGAATTACCCAGTAGAAAAAGAGAGAGACAGGCTAATGAAACTTTGACTTCTTAAAAAGTAAGAGTATGTAGTTGAAATTCATAGCACAAGTGGATTTATGTGTTAGCCTTCGATAGGAAAAGTGGAACTTTAAAAGAAAGGAGTTTTTCGGTTTAATAAGAGAAATATGAGGGAATTTCTCTCCAGTGGCTTTTATATTCTCAGTAAAGTAAGTCTTTAATCAAGAGGAACATAGTGAAATAGGCCTGTTACAGGTTTGAGGAAACAATAAAAGCAAAAAGGACTTAGAACATAGGCAGGCAAACTTTACAGGAAATAGAATTGTTCTGCTGTAGTGCCTGTAGTTGTAAATTTAAAGTGCAACAGCCAGCCTATTACCTGAACACCTCTGCTCCCCTTACATAATAAGTTCTGTGATAGGCTGGCAAAAGTGGAATAGTTCAGTTCAACCAGGGTTGACATTTTATCAGGTAAGTGTAATAAACAGAGAGGACTAAGAGTTTTGGGAGTTTTAAAGGGAGTGGTTAGGGTTAGGGTTAGCTATTGTTTGAATTAAATAGCTAATCTTCTTTGGAAAAGATGAATAAAAAGCCTTTATTATGTGGGGTACAGCATGGTTTGGGATCAGTATGCTTATTGATAGTTGGTGTGAGGAAAGGTATTTGAATGTGAATTAGAATTTAGTCCAGTTTTAAATGTTTTTGCTTCCATATGATACTTCAGATGATTCTGTCCAGTCTTGGAGTACTTGGCAAAGAATGTTTTGAAAGACCTATAAAATAAATAATGAAGTTTCAATTTTAAAAGTATTTGTTTGGTCTAGGAGCATAACTCAGTGATAGACCAAATGGGTAGCATTGTACGGGCCCTGGGTTCAATCCCTAGCAACAAAATAATTGGGATAATAATAATGTTCTATATTGAAAGAGGAAATTATATTTATTAGGTGACTCATTCTCCAGTGTTCCAAATGACTCTATATATAAAGTATTATTAGGGGTAGTCCAAGTCACTCAGAATTTTCTGACTTCACTGACAAAGAACAGTAATGATGGGTACAATTTTTTGTCATTGTAAGTTTGGATTATTTAACTTGTAATAACAGACACTTACCCTCACTATCCAAAAGTGAAATAATTTATGTTCTGGACTTTGACTTTTGTCTTTAAAATTCAGCATAAAGCAAGAGGAAGGGAAGATATTTAAAAAACAAAGAAAATAGTATGTTATTAGGCAGTGTTCTTAACTGCAGCTGGTATATAGGGTGTTGGAAAAGTATTTTCTTAAAGTAAAAACTTGGAGATGTTAGTATTAAAAATCTTTTCCTTTAATCCCAGCACTCGGGAGGCTGAGGCAGGAGAATCACTGTGAGTTCATAGTGAGTTCAAGGCCAGCTTGAACTACATAGTGAGACTCTGTCTCAAAAAATAGGGCCGAGAATTTAGCTCAGTGGTGTAAGCACCTGCCTGGCAGGCATGAGGTTGCGAGTTTGATCCCCGGTACCAAAAAATAAATAAATAAATATAAATAAAAATAAATCTTTTGACCAAGAATTTGGTTTAAGCACTGTTATAAAGCCTTACACTTAGTCTTTTATGTATACCAAATTTTGGTTTTAACATCAATTAAAATTGGGTCTTCCATTATCAGTTCTGATGTATTTCAAGGACCGAGTTGACTGATAAATGATTCATCAGATAATGTAGGTGTTTTATGATATTGTAAATGTTAAAGTATGGTAATTTTTAAATCCTCTTTTCCCTGGAGAAAATTTTGTTTTTTGTTTTTGCATAGTACTAAGGATTAAATACAGAGCCTTCACACTGATCTACATTCCCAGCACTTTTTCTTTCTTTTTTTCACTATATACTTTTTCATTTAAAAATGGCTTACAAAAAACTGAACAGTTAGGTCCCGTAGACCTATCCTTCTCTTCCCCTCACACAGTTTCCCCTATTTGTTTATTTTAAATATATTAATATATGTTTATGATACATAATAAATATATTCATCATGAGGAATTAGCACATATACAAGTTATCTTTGAAATAGTGTCTTGCTAAATTGTCCAGACTGGGCTTGAACTTCATTTGGGTTTTTTTGTTATTGTTTTGGAATTTGCTGTTCAATTTTTTAATAAAATATTTTAAATTGTTGCATTTCAGATATACATAATGATAAGATTCATCACAAGGAATTTGTACCTGTACATGGTGTATCATGCTTCTTTTTTTCTCATTCGCCTCCCCTTCCTTCAACCCTTCTTCCCTGTCTTATTTACAAATACTTTGTTTCCATTTTTTTCTTCTGTTTTTTTCTTGTCCCTTTCTTCCTGTGCACCCTCTTTTCCCATTCCCATTTGAGCATTTTCTTCCCATTTTGCAGTATCATATATTTTGGTCCTTATTTTCATTTTTGGTTTCTCACACCAGAGAAACAATTGAGCATTTAAGCATGTGTGTCTGGTTTGTTTCGCTTAAGAGTATAGTCTCAAGGTGCATCCATTTCACTAGAAATGTCTCAAGCTTATCCTTCTTTATGGCAGAGTAGTGCTCCATTGTACATTTAAAAACCCACATCTTCTTTATGCTTTCATCAGTTGATGGGCATTTGGGCTGTTTCCAAGATTTAGCTAAGACAAACTGTGCCGCTATAAATGTGGGTGTGCATATATCACTGTGATATCATGCTTTTAATTCTTTCTGAAAGATACCAAGAAGAGGAATAGCTGGGTCGAATGGAACCTCTAGTTTTAGATTTTTGAGGAATCTCTACACTGATTTCCACAGAGGTCGTATCAGTCTACACTCCCACTAGCATTGGAGAAGGGTTCCTTTTTCCCCACAGCCCCACCAGCATTTGTTATTTCCTTGATAACAGCCATTCTTTCTGGAGTGAGATTGGGCTTTAGTTTGTAATCCACCTGCCTCAGCCTCCAGAGTGCTAAGAAGGGCACTACCATACCTGGCTTAGAGAAAGGCTTTCTTTAAAAATACTGCTTCTGTCTGCTTCTCTTTCTCAACAGTGTACCGTAAACATTTGATGTTGCTTTGGTGACTATGAGTTGCCAGTTCTTTAGTGTAAAAATATCTTTATGAATACAGTTCATAGATTTGTATTGTAGAATTGTAACTTTGGGAGCAATTTTGTAACTGTTTTAGTTTGAAAATATTGAGCTAAAACCTGAGTGTGGTAGCACACACTTGTAATCCTAGCACTCAAGGCTGAGACTGTGAGGTCAAGGCCAACCTGGGCTACCTAGTGAGTTCAAGATCAGCCTGAACTAATAATGAGACCCCATCTCAGAAGGAAGGAGAGGGAAGAAAGGAGGGAGGGAGGAGACTTTAATAAAAGCCATAGGCAAACATAAAACTTTGTTTTAAACTTTTAATTTAAAACATTAATTAGAAAAAAAAAATTTCCCCTAAAGAAACGATAAAGTATTTCGTGCCCTGAAACAAGAGCTTTATCAGATTAGGGCATGTTAAAATTTTAGGGGGAGCCAGGTGTGGTGGCACACGCCTGCAATCTCAGCACTTGGAAGGCTGAAGCAGGAGGATCACAAGTTTAAGGCCAGCCCCTGAACTGCATAGTGAAATCCTGTCTAAAAAGAAAAAAAAAAAAAAGAAGTGGAAAATGTCTTTCTTTATATACATATATTTGAGTATTTCATTACTTGGGTAAAGTCATTTCCAAAGGTGGTTTTGATTTTTGTTTTCCTAACCACATAGAATTAATAAACAAGTGCACTGTCAAAATTTCCAAATGGCACCAAATCAAATCAAATACATTATAGAGTATGTCAATTAGAATTTTTTCTGCAAGCATGTTTTCCAGTTGAAGATACTTTTGGCCATTTACTATAAATTAGAAATAATGTGAATCTACTTTGTGATTATTTCTCCTTTGATTAAGAACTAGATACCAGTCCTGTTAATTTTTGTAGAGCTTGCTCTAATCGTGTATACCTCCTTATTTAAAATGCTTCCCTTCTCTCATTACCTAATTTTTTTAACCTAACAGACCAGATCAGAATCATTGCTCTGAAATATTTCTAAACATCCCTCAAAGCTAGTTCAGTTGCTGTTTTCTCTCTGAAATCTTTTCTTGATTACCTAGATAGGAATTATCTAACCTCTTTATACTTTAACACCACATTGTCTCATAATAAAATTTGTTGTACCCATCTTAGTCCCCATCTGTTTATAAATTGATGTTGTACTCACCATTATATCACTTACATTAATACATTGAACAAAGAGTGTAAAGCACTATTACAGACTCAAGAGAACAACAGTGCAAGAGAATCCAGGTTCTTCTCCTCAGAGAATTTATATTTTAGTTTGGGAAACAATAAAAAGAAAGACAAATATACAGATGCCTATAAAACTTTGTGGATTTCAAATGTTTTGAAGACAGAATACCATGATGTGTTAGAAAGTTTGAGAATGATCCAGGTGGAGATCTGGAAGTTCTCTTTGAAATGTGACATTTACACCAAGACCTGAAGCATATAAAGGAACAGTTTTATGAATATTTTGGAGCAGAGTTTTGAGGCTGAAGGAAAGGTAGTGTTAAGGCATAAGAAATAAAAAAAAGCCAAAGAGGTAAGACAGTAGAAGCAAAGAAACACACACTCCCGTTTATACAGTATACACTCCTGATCACCACTTAACATGACTCTACCTTTTGCCGCCACTTAAGAAATAAACATTAATCTTTCTCTCCTTCAGATGTTGTGTCTTTGTGTCCAAACTAAAGTACCTAACTTTTGAAAAAAATTATAGAAATTATGGGTGCTAAGCTGTGGGAATTTTATAAAATTCAGAAAAACTTAAGTTTATGTCATTACACACTAGGGGTAAACAGTTTGTGTTTTTGTTACCTCTTTTCATATAGATATAGTTTGTTTAAAAACAAATAAGGAGAGCCAGGCAGGGTGGCAGTGCACACCTATAATTCCAGAGTGCTGGCTTAGACAAGAGGATTGCCAAGAGTTTGAGACTATCCTGAGCTACAGAGCAAGATCTTGTCTCAAAAACAAACAAATAGTAAAACAAGGAGGCTAGGGGCTTAGCATGTACTTGAGCTTGATTAAGGTCCTTTGGTCAATCCTCAACACTCCAAAAAAAAGTTAGTTGGTATCATATATAAAATATTACAGTATTGTTCATTTTCACCTTATACCACATGAATTATGTATAATTGCCATATAGCTGCCTTCTACAACATAATTTTGATTATGCAGTAAACGTACCCATAGTGTCATTACATTAGCGATCATTTATCAATCAACAGTTTTTTTAAAAACTGTGTAATAGAAGTAATGCTGAGTATGTTTGAATCTTAAATTTACATCTGCAGCACCACAAAAAATATTTTTAGGATAAAATTTTATCCTTTGAATCACTGACTGATTTCTATAATACATATAGAAAAACATGCACTAAAGAAATTAGACATTTTGACTGCAAACTGGTTTACTAAATAATGAAGTAGCCTTGACTCATAGTGAGTCAAGAGCAGTACATTGATTTAATTATTTCTCAGGATACTAAAATGTTACTTGAGGGAGCTTTTAAAATTATTCTTTATTTTGAAAGATTCCTTTTCTTTCTGGAAGTTCTAGGCCTTGTAAGAAATATGTCACAGATGATGACTATCTAAGTCCTGTGCAGTGAGTCACTCAGTTTCAATAATGGAATCTTGAAAGCCTTTTTAAAACTGTTATTTTCATAAAAGAGATATTTAGGATCGAATAAAATGAATTCACATGTTTCCTTTCAAATATGAAGGGAAATTTTTATGAGTATATTTAGACCTTTAATGTACAATTATGATTAGAGTTCTATGTGGTTGGTGTGAAAGTCACTGATTTGTTCATTCAACAAATATGTAGGGCATATTAGATATTTATCAGGCATTAGCACACAGAGACTAATAAAAACCCAGAACTACAATGGAAAAGCAAAAATTACCCCATATCCCACTGTCCAGTGAATAACTTCTGTGAATATTTTGTGTTCATTCTTTTTCTGATATATAATATTTTATAAAGTATAATTGCCTTTAATATGCTATTTAGTAACTTTCTCCTTTCATACTTTTTTTAAATGAAAAATTATGGCAAATATACTTTATTTAAAAGCCTGAAATTTAGTGTCCTTTTAAATTTTAGATAATGGAACCCCTTTCCCCCATTTAAGCCAGAAATTAAGTCAAACTTCATAAAATTTAAAGCTTCATGTGGTTACATTTAAATGAAATGTAAATTCATATTGAAATGCTCCATTTATACCCTAGACCTCTAGTACCTAAAGCACTTGCTGTCACGAACTGCTCTAAATATATGTATTAACTCCTTTATTCTGTGCTTCTGTTTCCGTCTTTTAGAGGAGGACTTTGAAGCTCTCAGAGGTTAACGGACTGAAGTTACACATACAGCAGGTGCAATAAGATTTTAACACGAGCCAATGTAACTCCTAGGTTCTGGTCTCGTCCACTATCCTGAGCTACCATCGTAGCGTTTTCTGGTAACTGTATTTTAAATTCGAACATAATTCAAGTGGTTTACCTAATAAGGTAGTGGTTTGTAATGAAAAACTATTCGTTGTAATACATTTAATGGAATTCCGTTTTTCTCTGCTGTAAGCGCGTAAATTATAGCGAATTTGGTGTAATTTATTATTCCTCCTCCCATCTCCGGCGTCTCAGGCTAATCTTACTGCCCTGTGGACCTCGCCCACCTCACCCTGTTTGCCTGTCAGCCGCCCCAGCTTCCTGGGTTGTCAGGGGAAGGGGCCGCGAGCGCGCACCTCTGAGGCTGTGTGCCAGGGTAGAACCCAGACCCGCTTGCGCCGGGCAGGTCCGTGCCCTGCTGCAGAGTGCAGGTTGGGAAACCGAGCGTGAAGCAGCTGTGTAATCCGCTGGATGCGGACCAGGGCGCTCCCCTTTCCCGTCGGGAAGCAACCGATTGGCTGGGTGGTGGCACACGTGACCGACATGTGGCTGTATTGGCGCAGCTCGCTGGGGTGTCACTGGAGATGGAATGGAGGTGCTGCCGGGCTCGGAAATGGGGTAGGTGCTGGAGCCACGGTGGCCAGGCTTGCTGCTGCGAGGGGGAGGGAGGAGGTGATTTTCCCGTGGCCTGTCTTGAGCGGGTGGCCTTTCCTTGGCACGGGATCCATTGCAACAAGCCAAGGGAGAAGGCAGGGGCGTCGTCCCCCCTCTTCTCCCCCAACCCCCACTGCAGCACAGGAGATGAATTTCCTGTGCCTCTGATCCAGGGGTTTTGACAGAAGAGGATGTGGGGGAGGGGTAGAGTAAGAGGAGTCTAGTGAGAAAGCTGTTTTTGAGGCTTAGAAGGGGGTTTTGTTTTTATAATGCCTGTTGACAGAGTAGAGTGGAATAACAGTATCTAAGGAAACGGGTAGCAGACAACAAAGAATGGAGCATATTCATGGCGAAGAGCAAAAGCTCTAGTCTAGCCCATTGAAAGGCTTCTTTTCCTCCCCGGCCACAAGGACACTTGCAGTGGTAGCCAAAAGAGAAGGGGTACAAAGCTGCTGCTGCTGCAGCTAACTGATGTGGAATCTAGTAGGAAGGGCTACTGGTGGCAGGACGATGAGAAGGCAGGTACTGCAGAGCTTGAGTGATGTTCTTGGTTGACTGGTGAAGTATTGGTCACTAGTAAGATGCCTGCTTTTGCACAACATCTAAATGAACTCCCTGTGAAAAGGATTGCAAAGAAATACTAGTGTCTTTGTTAGTTACAAAACGCAGTGATGCTGGCTTTTTGCAGATGACTGCAGCAGCGCCTTTTCTCCCTCTCTTAGACTGAAAAGACAACTGCAGAGGAATAAGAAACCTTGCAGCAAATGCTAGGGGGAGAAGTCATTTACAAGAAGCCATAGTTTATAATTGCAGGTGATTAGGAGAAAGAGTTACTCTGTTTTTTAAAGTAGGAAAAATATCAGGCTGTGAATGTTTTGACAGTGTTTTGAATCAAAGCAGAGACTTTGATTCATCATCACAAAAGAGATGCTCAAATTCTTTGATTTAACATAAATCCTATAGGAAATTTTAATATATTATGTATGAAACAGTGGCTGTTTTCCTTTGTCAGTGTAGCTTTTATGTCCTTAATTAGGTCATTCAAGAGTAAATCACTTTTTAATATAAATTACTTTATGAAAAATTATGGTAATAAATATATATGTGTAATATATAAGATCTGTATTTATCAAGTAATTTATATTTCTCTTTGATCACTTTCAGATATCATTAACGTCTATAGGCAAATATTTTAAATGAAAGTACCATGGCTTTTAAATGTATTTCCTTTTAGTGCATAGTCATAAGGTACCCTCTTGATAGAAAAAATTTCTCATTGCACTTTTTTCTTGTTCTTACATAAAACATCTTCGGATTGAGTACAATTTTAAATGCCTTATCTTTGTGCTTATTTATGGTCTCCTGCCTGCCACACCTCCTCACTCTCTAAACCAGAATCAGAATGGCAGTGGCTTTGTAAAGCCCTTCAGGATCTGTGACAGTGCCTCTTAAATGGTGTATATGTAATAGTCTTATGTGAACTTATAATTTTGTTTCAGTAATTTTTTTCAAAATGATAAGAAATGGGTTGAATAAATAATATTACATTTTTCATTGATTAAAATAATTTTAATATTTAAAACATATTTGCTTTAAAATTACTTCATTATGGATATTATGATTAGTAATATTTAGGTCTCCTTTTTTAAATCAGATGGAAGCTGTAGCTAGAATTTAAAATGTCATGTTGAAATTCCAAATGAAATTTAATAGATAATATTTATTTAAATTCCAACTATTATAATCCTTGAGAGTTTATGACCTTCTTATTTTCACACAAATTTTCTCCTTTTACCATTTAATCAGCTCAATGTAGCATTATTTTCATACCATTTCATTTTAAATGTTACTCTTAATCAGGTATGTCATGACTTTATCCAAGGTCATATATTGTATAAGGATGTAAAGAATTTGTCTTCTTTTTAATTTTAGTTTTATAAACCCACTTTATAATACTTGTTAGCATATAACATTACAAGATAATATGTAACAAAAATGAAAAATAATATGTTACTGACAAATTATTCAAGTGAAAAAGAAATTCATGATTGTGGGTTAAGCACTATAAGAATGCTTTATAATATAATTGATAGTTCAACGAATAGGCAGCACATTCATAACCATACTTCTTAAAAATCATTAATCATTAAACATTTCTATGTTAGGTTGTAATATTTCTCAGAATTAAATAAATAACTTAATTATGTTTATTTCATTCCTCTTACAGTATAAAATATATGACTGAGCTGTTGGCTTTACTGCCCTTTGAAATTATTTGTTGTTAATTGATATGACCTGAATTGTACTACTAAGAAATTCAAAAATTAAATATTCATAAATATGCTTTATGGACTGAATAAAAATTGTTGGTGTTTTTTATCTGTATTGTGTTACAGATTTTTATTTTACCATTTTTCCGTTTTGTACTTTTACTAATTTCACATGATTTAATTTTATATATTTCCATGTTTTCTTCAATTCTGATCTCTCCTCCCCTATTTTGAATTAGAGTCCAAACAAAACCTGTGCACAGAGTGCTTAAGATAGCATACAAGCTGAGTGTGGTAGCACATGCTTGTATTCCCAGCACTCTGGGAGACCGAGGCAGGAGGATCACAAGTTTGAGCCCAGTCTGGGCAGTTCAGCCACTTAGTGAGACCACATCTCAAAATAAATATAATAAAAGGGTGTAATCCCAGCACTTGGAGGCTGAGGCAGGAGGAGCACAGTGAGTTTGAGGCCAACCTCAACTACATAGTGAGTTCAAAGCCAGTCTGAACTGCCCAGCGAGACCCTGTCTCAAAAAACAAAACAAAACAAAATGAAAGGACTAGGAATGTAGCTTAGTGGGAAGGCCTGGTTTCAATCTCCAATACCACCTCCAAAAAGAAAAGGAGGGGGGGAGTGTGGAGCATTATCATTTAGAAAAAATGAGTAATACTTGAGAAAATATATTTACTACATACTTTAGAGTGCCAGAATTATTACCTGCCAGACCTATGAAAGGTGCTGAAGAATCAATTGAGACATGGAAACTAACCACTAAGAAAGTCATGTGAAATTTGATTACAAGTTAAGTTGCTTTATCTACTCCTAGGGTCTTTAAAGATTTATGCAATCTGAAATACCTTCTATGGTAATTTAGAAGACGGTGGTAGATTGCTCTTTGAAACATTGTACCTTTTCATAAAATGTTGCATAGAATCAGATAGTTTTGAAAAATAAATTACTTTTGACATGCTAAGCATCTTAAATGTACATGGTTAGATTAAACGATTTCTAGACTTTCTAGTTCTAGTAGTATAGGTGTTGTTACAAGGAAAGATATCCGTTCTTGTTTTGGTACAGATGACAGTTGATGTTACACTAGATATCTTATCAAAAGTTGTTTTAGCTGTGCATCATGGCACTCACCTGTAATCCCAGCACTCTGGAGGCCAAGGCAAGAGGATGGCAAGTTCAAGCGCAGCCTGGGAGATTTAGCACTTAATGAGATCGTATCTCAAAAAAAAATGTTTAAAAAGATTTAAGGATGCTGCTCAATGCAAATTGGGTTCAATCTCCAGTGCTGCAAAATTTGTTTAAAGTTACTGTGAATCACCCTTACATACAAGGAAAGTCTTACTGTTTTTTCCATACCCTTCTCTCATTCCCTTTTTTCCTTCTCTCTTTTCTCTCCCTCTCTCCCTCTTTCCCTCCTCCCCCACTCCTCCTTTCTGTCTATGTTAGTGTTCAAACCTAGAACCGTGCCAGTGCCAGGCAAGCACTTTAGCGTTGCATCAAGCTACACCCCCAACCCCTAAATGTGTTCTCAACTATGCATGAATTCCTGTGAACTATTTACATATTTTGTGTGTTCTTTTTTCTTTTCTAGCATTATTGAGATTTTAAATTTTTTATTGTAATAAAATATAAAACGACACAAAATTTATCGTATATCCATTTTTAAGCATACAGTTCTATAGCGTTAAGTACATTTACATTGTTGTGCAACCGCAACCATCATCCATCTCCAGGACATTTCATTTCCCCAAATTAAAACTCTGAGAACACTAACCCTCTAATTTCCTCTTTTCTTAGACCCCTAGCACCTACTACTCAGTATCTCTAGGAATTTGACTATTGTAGGAACTTCCTAGAAGAATCATACAGTAATTCCCTTAGTGACTAGCTTATTTCACTTAGCATAATATCTTCAACGTTCATTGCTAGGGCAGGGCTATAGCTCAGTGGCACAGCGCCTGCCTGGCAAGTGCAGGGTCCTGAGTTCACTTCCTGGTACAAAAAAAAAAGGTTCATTCCTGTTATTAGCATCTGTCAGAATTTCCTTACTTTTTAAGACTGACTAATACTCTTTTACATGTATATACCACATTTTTTTATTAATTTGTTGATGGATACTTGGCTTGTTTCTACCTTTTGTCTATGATGAATAATGCTGTTACGAGCATAGGTATAAAAATACCAGTTTGAGTACCTACTTTCCCTTCTTTCATGTATTTACCTAAATCTGTTTTTAATTTATACCTTTTTAATATTTTAACTCAATACTATTTTTAAAATCCATTTTATTTTATGTCTTGAGTTTGTCATGCTAAAACTGCTCTATCGTGTCCCATAGTATTTATCACTGTTCTAGTGAAGGTTCTGGGTTTTTCTAGTGCTCTATTACCATCAACATTGGTACATCTTTGTGTGTAGTAACTCTTATGGGCAGAGTGGTTACATGTCACTGTATAATAAATTACACCAAAACTTAGTGGTTTAGGCAGTATAACAACTTAAACAATGAGCATTTATTATTTCAATGTTTCTGTGAGACAGGAATTCAGGAGTGTCCTACTTGAGTGGTCTAATTCAGGATCTCTAATGAAGTTGCAGTCAAGATGTCACATAGGACTACTGTCATGTGAAAGGTTTGGCTGGACCTGAAGATCTACAGTACTTCCCTGAGAGCTCGCTCACGCAGTTGGTTTCTCACAGGTTCTTGGCAAATGGCATTAGTTTCTTCTCACATGGGCCTCTCTCCATGAAGCTGCTCAAGTGTCTTCATGACATGGTGGCTGGCTTCTTCCCCCAATATACCACAAGAAAGAGAAGCAGGGAAGTCATTTGTGGCCTGGTCTCAAAAGCTGCACACTATCATTTCTACCATATCATCTTTTTTAGAAATCACTAAGTCTATCTCACATAAGTGATGAATTGGTCTCCTCCTCTTAAAGAGTCAAAGAATTTGTGGATATATTTTAACATAATTGGATAGACCAGTGAAAAGGTTACATCAAAATTTAGCCCTAGGAGAGGAATCACTGTTTTGGGGCACTGTTTGCTATTGTACTGTAGCAAATTAACCATGAAGTTAGGGGTTTAAAACAACACAAATTTACTATCTGTCCTGGAGGTCAGAACTCCAAAATGTTTTTCACTGGACCACAATCAAGATAACACTAACACTGGTATCAGTAGCACTGTGTTTCCTCCAGATGCTCTAGAGAAGAACTCATTCTTTCCTTTTCTCCAGTTTCTAGAAGCTACCTGTATTCCTAGCCTTGTAATTCCTTTGTTAATCTTTGTGCTACAAGCATACTAAATCTCACTCTGAATTTGACCCCTTCTCTGACTGACTTCTGCTGCCTCCTTATACAAACTCTCGTGATTTCTTTGGGTCCACTCACAAACTGCAGAAAATTCTGCCTCATAATCCTTAATCATCACATCTTCAAAGTCACTTTAGCCATGTAAGGTGATGCATTCATAGGTCTGGGGGATTAGGACATGGACGTCTTTGTGGGGCTCTGATTCTACTATGGGCATAGGCGCACTGGTTTTTTGTTTTTGTTTTTTTTTTAAGCTAAAGCTTTTTTTAAATATTGTTTAAATTATACTTTATTACTTTAGGGAGTCAAATTCAGATTTCCATTTACCAGATTTGTTTAAAATGTAGTATGTATCAATCACTAAGATAGTAAGTAGATATTCATTGAATAGTACTAAAATACATTTTCTACTAGCTATTTTTAGGTTACTAATTTTATCATCACTTAATTAATGTCTGTGTATTAGCTCCTTTTGACATAGTGTGTAATAGAAATTGAAAACTGTTCAAGCAATATACCTTGCTCAATTTCCTTTGTTCCATTTATACTTGTAATACTATTCTGAGAATGCCATAGTCAGATTCCAGCCTCCTTACACTGTCTAGTCACCTACCTACAGTGTTGTTCCAGTTCATATTTATTCTGTTACCTCCCTGTTTGCCCATTCCTCTGTGCTGTATTTCAGCCAAGTAAGATAGTCGTCCATTCCCCTGAATATATGTGTTTTTCCAGTCTCTGAGTTTTGATCATGCTGTCCCTTTTCCTGAAATACTGTCTTCTCACATTTTCTTGTTTGCTGGTTACAATTATGCCATCTCTCAGGTCTCTTCTAAAATTCCATTTACATTCTAAGCACTTTCTTCAGTTTTTCAACAAGGTGTGATTCCTCTAGTACTCTTGTGTCAATGCTTTTCAATCCATATTTGCTCTTGAACTAATTTGTGTCTTAACCTGAGTCCCCAGTCAGAATCCTGAGATGAAGCGTTGTGTGGAAAGTGTTCTGGAAGGATAAGCATGAAAAGAGTGAGACAGGGAAAGAGGCACAGCAAGGGCATCTTTTCTTATGTTGATCTTCACTTTGGACAGCTGTGACTTCATCTGCCGTGACTTTATAAGAACCCTGTTGTAGTTAGGGGTTACAGGGAGAACAACTGCATACAGGACACAGAATTTATAATACTGTTTTATGATAGTCGCCCAAAGTTAAACACACGAAAGTGCAGGGAAATCTGTCCACAACACTAAGACCTAGGACATTCAGATGATGGCCTGGATCCCATAGCAATGTCCTGAAGAGTCCAGCTAAAGACCCAAAATGCATGACAATGCCTCCCACACATCCAACTGGGAATCTAAGAGCCCACAATAAGGATTCACACCAGTCTATTTTACGGTTCTGTGCCAGGAAGGCCAAAGGTCAGCGGTGGAACTAGAAAGTCTGTGCCAGCGGGGTGAAGGAGCTGTGCAGTAGGTTGAGGGCTCTACACTGGAGCTGAGAAGTCACGCTCAAAATAAGGAGTGAGGCTGCCCTGAACAGTACCACAGCCATCCTCAGCGGAAACAAGGTCCTGCGCTCCTCCAACCATGAGAACAGTCGAGTACACGTCAGGAAGCCCAGCAAGACAAGCTTCTCCAGCACACATCTTCCCCTCTGGAGCCAGGAAGCGATGCACAGTGTGAGGAGCAGAGGTCCCCTAAACTGAACCACAGCCACTCTCATTGATGAGGTCCCAAGCTCCTCCGATGATAATGGCCAAATCCATATTGGGGAAGCCAGCATGACAAGCACCTCTGGGAAAACCATCGGCTCAAAACAGCAACTCTTGAAAGAACCCACGATACCTTACTCTTCTTCTCCACATCTCTATTTATGCTGGTAACTTTCTTCAGGTGGACCATCTTTACTCAGCCCCATGCTGGTGCAGTTCAGCTGGTGCTAAGTTGACGACCAGTTTTTAATCCATAACAAACCCCATGGAGTATGTCTCAGAATTGTCCACCCAAGGAAAAGGCCTACTTGTTAGGTTCCATTCCCTTTTGTTCAGTGATTGCCCCATCAGGTGTTCACTCTTTTGTTCAGTGTAGTGTTGGGAACTCACACTACAGTGATGGCAAACCATTTAGACTTTCAGTGATAACCAACAGCCTGCTGCAGCACACATGTCATAGCTTCGCCACCGCTGCACTAGAGTATCAAAGATACTCTGGGACATAAAGCAAAGGACCCACTACAGCTGATGCCCGCGTAGTTTACATCTGCAGTGGGCTTATTGATGCAGTAGTGGATAGAGTTAAAGTGAGCCAGGAGGACATGACATGGGTCATAAAATTCTGCTGTATTTGTGTAAAACATTAGAAACAGATTCTCTTACGGTTCTGGAGATTTCAAGTCTGAAATCAATGTATTGACAAGGTTAGTTCCTCCTAGAGACCCTGAGGAAGAATGTGTTCCTTGCATCTTTCCTAGATTTTAAGGATTGTTGGCATTCGTAGGCTTGCAGCTGCCTCACTCCAGTCTCTGTGTCTGTTGTCACATGTCATTTCTACTGTGTCTGTTTATTCACATCACTCCTGTGTGGACCAGTCACTGAAGTTAGAGACCACTCTAATCCAGTCAGACCTTATCTGGATTACTTCTGCAGAGATCCTGTCTCCAAATAAGGTCAAATTCCCAAGTTTCTATGCCTCAGCATATCTTTTTTGTGAACATGAGTCAACTGGGAACACCCCTTTACAGCACTGACATGGCATCTTGTGGATAAAAAGTTCTCAAATATTTGACTGTATTAGGTAGACATGGAGAGGGATCCATTATCTTTCTTTTCCAGTAGAAAAGTCACCTAACATTTTCTCTGAATGTGTGCCCTCTTTTTCTCTTACTTACCCTCTGTGCTGTTAATATATTGTTTCTGTTCTTGCATGTATGTGTCTTTTATGTGACTGTCACTGAAAGCATTTTGGAAATTACAAAAGCTGTGTATTAGATATAGACATAGTCATAAATATGTCTATGTCCTATCTGGGGAGGTGAAACACTTGAAAAGTAAAATGGATTAATTAGAGTATTTAGGCCATGTGGTGTAGTACTTACTGTTCAGTCAGCAGAAGATTCACTAGCTGGAGATAATCAGGAAGGTTATATGTGAAGCCACTGAACTGGATCTTAAAGAATGAGGATATGTTAAAAACAAAGCAGAAGAAAAAGAATGCGGCATTCACAAGGGGAAGAAATAAAAAAAAACAGACAAAAATATGAAATACTGTGCAAAGGATAGTGAAAAGAGACTTAAGGAGAGTTATATTGTAACCTAACAAAATAAATTTGGAAGGTTGACTACTAGTATCAGACATAACATTGTGAAAGCCAGACAAAAGATAGTATTATAGTCTTTAAGAACATGAGCATTTGACTCCAATGTGGGTTTGGATCCTGTCTAAGCTTCTTGATCTTTGTTCTTAAAAATGTTATTTACCATTTTGGAGTTCCATTTTCTTTAACACGTTCCTGCTGGCTTGAATCACTGGCTGTACATGCATGAACCTTCAGACAGCTTGTACTACTGGTGGTATAAGTGTACTGGTGGTGCAGTCATGCATGGGATAGACATGTAGCACTACTGCTGGTTCAAGCCACCCAGCAGCAAGACATACGAATTACAGCCCTGTTGTGGACATGTTAACTCTAAAATAAGTAACACCTACCTCATAAGTAGTTGTAAAGATTAAATGAAGTGATATATGTAAAGCATTTATAAGTCACGATGAACGGTATAAGTATGCAATAAATGGTAGACATTCTGAATTTCTCAAGTGCATAAAAATAAGGGTATTACATGGAGGATTTAAGTAATATACTATTGTCGACAGATAGAGAACTGAGAATGTGTTGTTTTAAATTTCAATTTGAAATTTATGACAATGAGTTGTGTTCTTTTGTTTGTTTGTTTGTTTGTTTTTTAAGATAAGGTCTCATTATGTAGTTCAGGCCAGCCTTGAACTCATCATATAATCCAGGTTGGCTTCAAATTAATGGACATCCTCCTGCCTTATCCTCCCAGGAGTGCCGGGATTACAGACATGCACCTCTTGACTATAAGGCAAACCTTTAAAAACTCAAAAAAATCTGGATGTAGTACTTTCAGTTTTATAAGCAAGTCTCCATTTAATCTAACAGTATAGGTGACTCAAAAAGCCTTGTTAGCCTTAACAATTGAAAAGGATCTTTGAAGTAACCCCTAGGTAAAAGAGGATATCAAAATTGAAATTGTGAGTTATCTAGAGATAAAGAGAACATTAGATACCAAAGTCTGTGTAACATTGTTAATTAAGGGTCAACTCAGAGGAAAATCGATACTCTTAATATTTAGGAACTAGTAAGTGAATATGATAGTAAAGTAAGGAAATAGTTGAATTAATATTCATTTTAAATAATAAAAAAGAACAAAACTAAAGAGGATATGTTTAGTGAAGGTAAACACAGAAATGAGTAAAGTGGAAAAAGTAGTGATAAACCAACAACAGCTGAAATTTTAGAAGATTTAAAGGAACAAAAGATAAGAACACAAATGAGAAAGGGCATGCTTTCAGATAAAGAATTTTTAAATGATTAGTTTCTCTTCATTGGAAAGGAAATTTTGTGGTATTATCTGTTTCTTCTTCTCCTTCTTCTCGTTCTCCTCCTTCTTGTTCTCCTCTTGCTCCTCCTCCTCCCTTTTTTCTTTTTTCTTGATACCAGGAATCAAACTCAGGACCTCATGCTTGCCAGGCAGACACTGTGTTGCTGAGCTATATCCCCAGCCGTGTTTCTTTTTAAGAGCAAATCTTTTTTGGTCTGTCTTGTACTCTCAGTAAGTACTTTGACAATAGTGATACACAGTGTACTGACTATTGTTACTTTATTATTTTGTCAAGAAATTGTTTCATTTCTTTCACAAAATACATGTTTTTAAAAAGAATTTTTAAGTGAAAGTACATCTATAGCACTGACAATACACTCAGAAAACTAGAGGAAATGGGTAATTTAATGGTCAACTATTTAATGGTGAACTATGAATAAAATCAACACAAGATGAAGAAAACATGAGACCTAACCACAGTAAAACATCATATTGTTTCATTAGTGTGACAAGCTGAAAAAAAAAATGTGTATGTATATGTATATGTGTATGTATATATATAAAAAAAAGTTAAGATAGTTATACTACTGATTTCTCTGAGTTTGCTGAAGGGAAAGATTTATGCTAGTATTGTTCAGACAATTGAATGCAGATGTCTTGTGCTCTGGGTGAATGATTTGGGGATGACTATGCAATGTGTGTACCGTTGTTACCCCCTGATCCATGTGTTTTGAAATTTTGTTGCAGTTTTTTTCTTCCTCCTCTTCCTCCTCCTCCTCCTCTTCTTTTTTCTTTTTATCCTTGAATAAAATGGATTTGAAAAAAATTTTTTTAATTGAAAAAAATTTTAATCTTTTTTTCTAAAAAGGTGTCTTCTGATTTGAATACTGCCCAACTTTCAAATAGTAGATATTATCTAAACCATTCTACCCCGTATAAAAAGATGAAACATCTACCAGCTCATTCTATGAACTTAGCAAAAACAATTAAAAACCTTACTTTAAAAGACTATCAAGTTTAGCCTTGAGACTGGCTTATCTTTTAAAAATTCTTAGTGAATTATTGAAAATCCAACAATTAAAGACTAAGTAATGAACAAGTGGAATTTATTTCAGGATTAGAGGATAGACAACATTAGAAAAGCTTGTAATTTTTGAATTGACAAATTAAAAAGAAAAAATATATAATAATATAAAAAACTATAAAAATATTTATTACCCACTCTATGTAAAAACTTTAAAATGAAAGGAAAATGTATAAATACATTAAGAATACTGAAATCTCAGAATAATACATGCTGAAATAATCATTCCTATTAAAATCAGGAATAGTTTAATGAATATTCATTTATAGTTTTAAGACGCTAATAAGACAAGGAAATTAAATATTATATATTACAGTTAATAGTGTATAACAATAAAGTATATAAACTTACAGTTTATATAACTGCATACCCAGAAAAACCACCCCCAAAAGTATTAAAATTCATAGACTAATTTGTTAAGGTGGCCATATGAGGGATATGTATTAAATGAAATCATCTTATTGTACTAGGTATCTTACTATTCTATAATATCTTATCTGTATGTGCTAGCAAGATTTGGTATAGGACGGTGGTGTTTCATTCATAGCAATTCAAACCACAAATCAAAACAAAAACCTGGAACAAATTAGAGTGGAAAGGAATGGTATCTTGGAGGGAAAAAATAGAAACTTTCTTTGAAGGAGCTGAATTGTTTGGTTTCCTGATAGAGCAAGTATACCACAGAAATCTGAATATCACAATTAATGTAGTTACAGTCTAAGTTTGTATGAGAACCTGGCTTATGATAGCGAATAATACATTTCTGTTCAGTGGAAAAGAAACTTTAATAAATGACGGAAATGTAATTGGCTATGCATATGGAAAATAGTGAAATTAAATCACTGTACTCTTACTACACACAAAACTAAAAGTTCTATATGAATTAAAGGTCCTATTATAAAAATAGCATTTTTGACTTGAGCTAGTAAATTACCACCCACATGTACCAGGTCTTCTCCTAGGACCCTATTAAAATGATAGTAAAATTTTTTTTTGAAAATGTAAACTTACAGCGCCAAAAGTGAGAGGCAGCCAAACTGAGATTGTACAAATTTCTGAAAGATGTGAAAATAAAAAAGATTGCTAAAAAAAGTCAAGGATTTTTAGATTTTCCAGTTATTTGTTCTTTCCGGCATCTTAGGTTACCTCTCACTATAAAATACTAATTTTAGATATTTCTCAATAGCCTTTGAAATTATTTGGGGACCCATAGGTGTTTAAAAACCAGAATTGGAAATTTATGTGCCAGGCCAGGGTTGACAAACTATCATTTTTGTAAGTTTTATTGCAACACAGTTAATGCCAATCCATTTATGTATTTTCTGGGGCTGCTTTCATGCTATAGCTATAATATCAAGTCACTGCAACAAACATCATATGACCCACAAAGCCTTGTAATATTTTTTATCTGCCCTTTTAGAAAATGTTTGTCCACTGTTGCTCCTTGTATTTATGATGGCTGTTCTGGAGCTTGCTCACACTTGATATGGGTTTGAATGGGTCCAACCAATATACAGGAGCTGATCAAAAAATATGGTATATGTTTAAATAAAAAGACTTATTACAGTAAAAGGTACATTGCTGTTAACACTCTCAGTTTTCTCCCCCTGGCTTCAAACATACTTAGCCCATCATTCTTGCCACTCTTAAATCAGTTCTGGAAGTCTTCTTTCATGACTATAAAAATCAAAAACACGCTAATACAGCCCAGTGCCATTCAACAGAAAAGCGGGCTCTTAAAAACGTTACAGTGTGTCCTTATCTATTTTATTTACCACATCTGGTACCCATGTGACCTCTGGCTTTTCACCAAAGTCACAGTGACCATGAAGGGTAAACATTTTAAATCAATTCAGGACATTGAGCAAAAGCACAACTAGACATGAAAGAGGACTTCTAGAATTGCTTCAGAAAGTGGCAAGAACAATGCAGTAAAAGCATTCAAAGAAGGGGAGTATATTGAGGGGCAATAATGACAATGTGTTTTGCTGCAGTAAATTTTAATTTAAACATTGACTATTTTTAATCATACCTCATATATAGTCACTTATAGAGAAAAGGAAGGAATAGAGAAAAAATGTATGACAATCACGGCCTATGGAGCCTTAGTAGGGAAGAGAAAGATTGTAGAGGATAATGACCTACATTGGCTATTGAACAAACAAAAAAGAGTTTAAAACTTTTTAGTAATATATTCATTTTGAACCTGACAATTGTTAAAATTTTCCTTTTTTTAATCTTTATCATTTTTTAAAAATCTTATAAGAATGTATAGGACATTAGAAAAACATTGGCAAAGCCAGGCATGGTGGCGCACACCTTTAATCCCAGCACTCTGCAGGCTGAGGTAGGAGGAGCATTGTGAATTCAAGGCTGGCTTGGGCTACAACATGAGCAAGGCTGGCCTGAACCACATAGTGTGACCCTGCCTCAAAAAAACAGGGCTGGGAGTTTGGCTCAGTGGCTTAAGCGCCTGCCTGGCAGGCGTAAGTTGTGAGTTTGATCCCTGGTACCGGCAAAAAAAAAAAAAGAAAGTAAAACATCGGCAACAAACACAAATGTTGTGAATGCTACATTATTTTCAAAGGAAGAATTCACAGTAAAAATGAAATCTGAAAATGACCCTGTGAAAACTACTTTTCACTCAAAATTTTTTCTTTATCTTAACTAATTTTTTATATACATACATAGATTTTCTTGGAGTTTGTCACACAAGTGCGACAATACGATGGTTACGTATGTGTGACTTATTTAGTTCACTGATAAGTATATTTTCAAGGCGCATCCATTGAAGTGTGAAAGTGTCTAGTTATCGATCTTTATAGCTGAGTAGTATTCCACTATATAGAAATATCACATCTTTTTTGTCCATTCCTCAGTCAATGGGCATTTAGGTTATTTCCAAGATATGGCTATATGAACTGTGCAGCTATAAACATAGGTGCACGTATATCACTGTGGTATGATGTTTTTAGTTCTTTTGGGAAGATACCCAGAAGGGGAATACCTAGGTCAAATGGGACCTCCAATCCTAGCTTTTTGAGGAATCTCCACGCTGACTTCCACAGTGGTTGCACCAGCCTGCCTTCCCACCAGCAGTGGAGAAGGGTTCCTTTTTGCCCACAGCCCCTCCAGCATTTGTTATTGGTTGACTTCATAATACTAGCCATTCTTTCTGGTGTGAGGTGGAATCTGAGTGTTACTTTCATTTGCATCTCTCAAATGACCAGTGCTGTTGAACATTTTTTCACGTATCTGTTTGCTGTTTGTACTTCTTCATCTGAGAAGTGTATATTCTTTTCAGATGCCCATTTTTGGATTGCTGGTTTAAATTTTGGAAGGCTGGTTTTTTTAAGTTCTATATACATTCTCGATAATAATCCTTTATCTGAGGGACAGCTGGCAAACATTTTCTCCCACGTTGTGGGTTGTCTCTTCACTCTGTTAGTGGTTTCTCTTGCTGTGCAAAAGCTTTTCAATAGGATGAGATCCCATTTGTTGATTCTTTGCAATAGTTCCTGTGCAATCTGGCTTTTATTCATAAAGTCTTTGCCTACACCAATGTCTTCAAGAGTTTTACCTTCTCTGTCTTCCAGGAGATTTAATGTTTCTGTTTTAATGTTGAGATCTTTAATCCATTCAGATCTTAACTTAGTACATGGTGAGAGATGTGGTTCCAGTTTTAATCTTTGGCATGTGCAAAGCCAGTTTTTGCAACACCATTTATTAAAGAGGTTATCTTTCTTCCAATGACTGTGTTTAACACCTTTGTCAAGGATAAGGTAGCTTAGTGCATCTACAGTTGTTTCTGCATCTTCTAATCTATTCCATTGATCTTTGAGTCTCTTTTTTTTGCCAGTACTACACTGTTTTTATCACAGTAGCTTTATAGTATAATTTCAGGTCAGGACTTGTGATGCCCCCTGTCTTGTCTTTGTTGCCCAGGATTGCCTTAAGATTTTCATATTTCTTAAGATACTTGTTTTGTTTCTTCCCTTTCAGCTATTCTTTCATTTTTTTAAAGTTCACTGTGCTTACTAGGACTTCTAGTATTTTGGTGAATAAAAGTGGCAATAGTAGATCCTTGTACATTCTTTTAAAGAGAATGACTGAATATTTCATTAAGAATGATGTTTTTAGGGCCAGAGATGTAGTTCAGTGGCATAAGAGCCTGCCTGGCAAGCTCAAGGTTGTGAGTTTGATCCCCAGTACAAAAAAAAAAAAGTGTTTTTTAAAAAACCAGGCACACACAAGTAATCCCAATACTGAGTAGGCTGAGGCAGGAGGGTCACCGTAAGTTCAAGGCCAGCTTGAGCTACATGGTGAGTTCATCACCAGCCTAAACAACATAGCAAGACCCTGTCTCAAAAAAATTTTGAAAAGAAAAGATACTTATTGTATGTTTTGGCATCTAATTACCTCCTATTTTTTGTTTTTTTGTTTTGTTTTTTTTTTTTAATAATGGATACTTCCACCAAATGTTTTTTTCTTTGTCTATTATGATGTTCCCAGGATTTTTTAAATGTTTTAATGGCATATGTAACGTTAATATGAAACTATTCCATTCTTAGAATGAACTTAACTTGATTCTGCTGTAGTTTCTTTACTTCACATGGTGCAATCTGTTTTCTGATCATTTCTGTTTAGGATTTTTGAGTTAGTGTTCATAGATGATACTATCCTGTAGTATTTTCCTGCAGTTTGGCTTTTGTGTCATAGTTATATTAACCTTATGGAATGCCCTAGAGAATATTTCCTGTTTCTATTTTGAAAGAGTTTACATAAGATTGGAATGATTTCTTCTTTAAAAGTTTGGAGGAGAGTGTCTGTAAAACCATTTGGATCTTATGTTTTTAGGGGTTGAAGTAGGGGAAAATATTTAACTACTACTGCTTCAAATTATTTAACTATATAGAATTATTAAGATTTTCTCTTTCTTCTTGAATCAGTTTCCCTTCCCTGGAATTTCATTTGTTTTGTGTGGTTGAGCTCCTTTCTCTCTCTAATCATATTTAGTCTAAGAACTAATTTTTTGTTCTATACTTCAACTGTACAATTTTTTAAACAATTTTTTAACAATTTTTTTTAAAAAAGGCTTTTCACACCATTCCTCAGACCTTTTTTCTAGAGACAAGGCTATATTTTTGTGTATTCTTTCATTGATATTCTTGTCCTTTTATCTTTATACTTATAAGACTAAGTGATTAAGTGTCATCACCCTTTTCCCTACACTGCTGGGATTAGACCCAGGGCCTTCATGCATGCCAGCCAAGCACTCCACCACTGAGCTACATTCTCAGCCCAACCTCATTATTTTTAATACCAGTGTAGTATTCCTGCATGCATGTGTCCTATTTATTTAAAAATAGTTCTACCTTTATATCAAATAGGAACTTCCCTGCTTGAAATATCTAAGAACCCAGTGTATTACTTTAAATCTGGTAGCAAGCATCCTTACCTTAGAGAACTCCAGTTGGCCCTCCACGGCTTTATACCCCATTAACAAATTAATTAATATTCTACACCAACCTTAGTCACTCTTGAAAGAGTGTAATCCATTTTAAATGTCTTCAGTTTAAAAAAAAACTTTGCATAATTAAAATGTATTGAAATGTTTTGAAAATATTTGAATCTCTGTTCCTGAGGCTGTCAGTGTAGCTCAGTGCAAGAGCACACGTGTAGGGCTCTGGGTTCAGTCCCTAGCACCCAAAAGACAAAACAACTGTGTTCCCTTTGCATCTGTCCTAGTGTACGCTGTGAAGACCAGATGCAGGATTTTTCTCTTTCCTCTTGGCTGTCCTGTTTTCCAGCACCACTTATTTAAAATCCATCTTTTTACAAGTATTTTGAAATATTAACCTTTATCATATAGTAAATTTATATACACTTCTGAATTTTTCAGTTTGCGTTCTAGTAGTTGGTCTATTCATATGTCGGTATTTTTTTTTAAAAATCTTAAGTAACTGAACTTACAGTAGAATTGGAAAAGTAATATCAAGGTAGTTCCCATATTCTTATCACTCAGATTTCCCTCCTAATGGCATCTTAAATGTCCTTACTGTAATTATCAAAACAAAGAAATAAACCCATTAGTATGATACAGTTAACTACATAGTGTTTAATTATTGACATACTGGGAATAGACCCCAGGGCCTTTGCACTGAGCTACATCCATACATCCCTTTTTAAAAATGTTTAATTTTGAGACAGGGTCTCACTAAATCATTAGATTGCTCAGGCTGGGCTCAAACCTGTGATCTTCCTAACTAAACCTCCCAAAGTGCTGAGATTAGAAACATGAACCATCTTGCCTAACATTGTTTTTAATTATAAGGGCTTTGTGCACCATTTTAGCTTGTGGATAGCCTATTCTGTATTTGTTTTTATTTTCTCCTATTTTTGCTAGTTTTTCAAATGTCTAGTTGCACAAAATGAACCAAAAAAATTTTTATGTTTATTAGGTCTATAAAATGTATAAATTGACGTAGAAATAGCATCCTTGTGATGGTGAATTTCATATGTAAATGTCTTCCATTTGTTAAGTTTATATCTCTATATATTTTCTTTTAATTGTAAATAGGACTGTTTCATTTCATCTTTTGCCGTCTCTCTTCACATATAAAGGAAACATGTATGTATATTTTGTACTGCAGTATACAAGTAAGTTATAATAATAGTTCGTTCTTTTGGGTATTCCAAGCATATAATTTTATCATCTGCCAGTAATATTTTTTTCTAATGCTTTCCTTCTAATTTCATTTGGTAATTGTGTTAACTAAAATTGTAAGTCATAAAATGTTGTAAAACTGGATCTTCCCTGTCTTACGGACTTATAAGTGTGCTGCTGGTGTGGAAACTGATATTTAGCATATTGGTGAAGTTGGGGGTTGGTGGTGGTGGTTTGGTACTGGGGATTGAATCTAGGGCCTTGCAAAAGCTAAGCATGTGCTGTATCACTGAGCTGTACCCCTAGCCCAGTTGGTTTTTATTGTCTTTTTAACAGGAATAGTTATTGAATTTGTAAAATGTCTTTTCAACATTATTGGCATGATCATACAACTTTTTCTGTGTAGATCTGTTTATACGTCCAAATGATACAATTAATTTTCTAGTAGTGACTTTTTCATTGTAAATCTTAATAGATTTCCTCTGTGCTGGGTTCATTTGTGATACATTGTATTTTCTCATAAATTACCTATTTCATTCACATGTTCATATTTGTTTACAGAGATAAGATGAGTGCTTTCTTATGGGTTATCTGGCTTCCTCTTTCTGTTGGTATTTTTTTCATATGCAATGCTGGGGATTGAACCCAGGGCCCCAAGCATGCTAGGCAAGTACCTCCCACCCTATCCATACTTCATTCTATTTTAGCGTCTTTTTCCTTTCAGATGTTTTCTGCCTCCTTGCCTTATTTCCTTGTTTTTCAGTAAACATTTGGATAAAAGTCTAGATAAGTGTCCTTTTGCTTTCTTTCCTCCTATCCCATACTCAGGGGGACCTTGTTGCACACTCTCAGTAAAGAGAGGTTTTCCCATTCCGTTAGGCATGGCAGCTGTATTGTGTTTGCAAAGGGTGGGTTGATTAGTTGATTGGTGGTTAGTTGGTTGGTTGATTTTACATTGCTGAGGGTCAAACTTAGGGCTTTGCGCATGCTAGGCAAGTACTCTACCACCAAGGTATGTCTCCAGCTCCCAGGTTTTTTTTTAAATGTCGTTGAGTGACTTGCAGTTGAGATATATTTGGTATGAAATTCTAATGATCCCATAAAAGGCAGTCCAAAGTAAATTTGTGATTTCAGAATTTTGTTAAAGCAGTTTTGGTTTAGGAAGAGATGGCTGTAATATACTAACAGAATTATAAGATAGAAATTCTTTCATGAAACATCTTAATTTTTTCCATAAAATTAGATAAAACAACTTTCCTTTTAGGGCAGAAAGGATTTTGATGATTTGGATTCTGGAAAAGGGCAGATATAATTAAAGGTTTAATTGTCCATATGAAGGGCAATAGTTTCTGCTCAGCTTGCGATAATCTGGTTCCTCTTATGATTGTGTAGAGTTATGATCCCTAGCTCAACACACCTGTGTGTGCCCCCCTCCACGTTACTACTTTTTCTCTTACTTTCTTTCATTATTTTAGTATAAATCTATCTGTAATTTTATTTGAGATAAACAATTTAAAGGCTCACAATTAGAATTTTGTCAGATCACCATCTCTGTCATTTGTTTTTGTTTTTTGTTTTTTTTTGTCATCTGGCTTTTTAATGTACTGTATATTTTCAGACTTGGTTATTAATGGTATGATGTAGAACAGAAAAGTGATCATTCTTTGAATTTGTCCTTCACTGTTATCTCCTCTGTCCTTTTCAAGAAGCTGAATTGTTACTTCTTGTCCTCTGATAGGGGGAAGGAGGTTTTAACTTTAGATCAACATTGTGTTACTAAGGAGGTTATAAAGTTATATTACCATGTACATTTTCATAGTGTAACTTGTATTTACTTAGCACTTTTATTTTTCAGCCTATCTTTTGTTACTTATTCCTATATTCATAGGAATAATATTCCTATAAATTACATGTAAGCAGGCAGTAAATATCCATTTACAAGTTATGAAATGAATTAAAACAAAGAATCAAAGCTGAAGCTTGAAATTAAGACCCAGGTCTTTGCATACAAGTCTTGTGTTCATTCTTTTTTACTATAAAAGCTTTTGTAGATAATCTGTACTACCCCCCAAGATGTCCTTTCCTTTTCAGCTGTCATTGGATTATATCAGTTTTGTTAATGACACTGGTCATTGTAGAGCTGACTAGCTCCAAACATCTTGATTTGTTGTTAGGGCACTTCTGCTGCAGAATTTCAATATTGTCAGGTTATACAGTCTTACCATATAACCTGGATTCTGATTCTTGGGTTTCTTTTACAGAAACATTTTTCATGTCAAGATCTTTAAAAATTGTTTAAGCTCAAATTGTGAATTTCCTTTTTAGCTATTAAATACTTAAGATGGACAGAATTTTGTTCCAAAGTGAGTTTGACGTTAAACTAAAAAGAAAATTTGAGTCTCTCATGAATTTTACTTGATTAATCCTAATATAACTTCTAATACTCGATAATTCTTCACACCAAGGACTTCTTATCTTCTGTGTCTTCCTTGTCTCCCCTCTTTCATGGTCCTTTAATTAACTGCCAGACTTTGCTTCATTTCTCCTTGGAAATCTTTACTTCCAACATCACCCATTTTCTTTGTCTTTTAGCCTCAATATGAGTATCGTGGGTCGCCAAACCATATATGTCATAGAATGTACTCTTCATTCTTTTGAATAAATGTAACAGAACTTTGTATTAGATTATATGAATTCTTATCATCTTCCTGTCAAAAAGATTTAAAGTCGCAGTCTAATGCTGCTCTTCATGACAATTTTGTAAAAGATTGCATTTACTAGAGCCTTAGAACTTCAGAAGTAGTTTACTATAGAAGATGTTTTAAGACTAGCCTTTTATTAAATGAAAGTGATCAAGTGGGATATGTAGTCTCATTCATCCATTCCTGCTCAAAAAATCTCTCAACAAAATCCAAAATAAATTGATATTACTAATATAAATAAATTTCTTTTCAATGACTGCATTCCCTAAGTTTTGTTTGTAAAACTGGTTAAAATAGCTTTAAAATCTTCAAAAGATTCTTGCTTGATAGATATCCATTTGTGAAGAGGCAAGTATATTCAAACTCTACTCAAGTTCTCTTATTTTAATCTTATTTGTCTTCAAGTAAGTACTCCCCTCCATTTTTCATCCTATTAGCAAAATGTCGCTGCTTGAGCTGTATTGTTTTAAAACCAAATCAGCACATTAACTCAATTCTTCTAATTACATATCTCAAGAGTTTTGTTTCTTTTATCCCTTTTTTTAAAAACAAGCAGCCAGTATTATTTTTTAGTAGTGAATTTCAAAATCCTTTTTAACTTTATAGGTCCAAGGGTAGCCAAGGATGGCTGCAGCTTCATATGATCAGTTGTTAAAGCAAGTTGAGGCACTGAAGATGGAGAACTCAAATCTTCGACAAGAGCTAGAAGATAATTCCAATCATCTTACAAAACTGGAAACTGAGGCATCTAATATGAAGGTATCAAGACTGTGACTTTTAATTGTAGTTTAGCCATTTTTATTAAATATTCCCAATTGTAGGTAGGACTCTTTACTTACTCAAAAGTGTATTTTAAGATAAGCATTAACATATAAACTCTTTCTTGCAAAACAGTATTTATATTTTAAATAAGATGTATTGAATTCTTTCAGTGAATCATATAAAGATAAATGTTCAAACTCAGTGACCAGTAAATTTTTAACTATTTTTAAACTTAAAGAGAAAAGGATTATCATCACTGTATTAAGACAAACGTGTCCATGTAGTTCATAGAAAGTTGTCTATTAATTATTTTAGAATAATGCACATATTAAATATAGCTGTCTTCCTACACTCCTGACTCAAATCTTGTCAACTCTGAAGGGCTGCAGTGATAAGGAAGTGGGAAGAGTCCTGAACTGAAAGCTGAAAATCAGTACCTGGTCCTCTCCCTGACTTTGCCACAAACTAAGCTACATAACCTGTCATTTGAGGACAAGTTATCCTGTTTGAAAGATACAGGCATCATACAAGCCTTGATGATTGACTTACTCTTTCAAGCCCTAAAATTGGTTTGTCACATAGCACTGAAAATCTGTGATAACCTCCAAGAAAAGATGTATTCGATCCATAGTGAGGAAAACATACTGTTTTCAAAATAGTGAAGGTTAAAACTTTAGCTGTTTTAATTTCCATTTACTTAGGCAGATTCTCTTCTCACTGAATTTAATAACTATAAAATTTGGAGATGATCAGCAAAAATGTTACGTCTTTTCCTTTTAAAAAGTCTTCCTCCTTTATGTTATTTCTGCTACTTGACTATCAGAATGTCTGAATTCCTGACTCTCTTCTTCCTGTCTGCTCACTACTCTTACTCGTTACTCATTTCTTAGTCTATTCTCTTTCTGTGCACTTCAGAATCTCTTATTCTCCAGGCTTTTTGTATCACTGAAGAAACTATTCTTGCTCCTCTTTTACCATTTATATTCAGTGTCATAACAGTTCAAATTTTGCTCTTACATACTATTCTATCTTTTCTGTTTATTTTTTTTCTACTCTTAATTATCTATTTCTTTGATAAAACTCCCCAGCAATAACAGATCTCCAGAACATCTACTTCATTCTTTTAGTAATAGGTAAAGTATAAATAAAACATATTTTCCTTATCACAAATTATGTATTGGAGACCTTAAAAACACCTGAGTGAGTTACCTAATAGGCTAAAAAAGAACCATTTTTGTATCTTATCACTGGTCAACATAGTACATCTCAAATCATTATACCTGGGACATGTTCTTAAAAGTTTAAGGAACAAAATTAAAATATTCTTTTATCCACTTTGGTGTTGTGAGTTCAATCCCCAGTGCCACATTTTGCAGAGAACTATCAAACCTATCTGAAGAATAAGTATCTGTTTTATACGGCAGAACTCTGAGCTCTTTATTAAGTTTTTGTTTACTTGAGCAAGTTCAGAATTTATTTTTGGCCCAGGGTTCCCCAGTACAACCAAAAAGTCATTTTGTTCTACCCTTTCCATGACAAAGTACAGTATCTCTCAGAGTGACTTCTTACTATTAAATTTGTACCATGAAATATGAGGTCAGCCATTTATCTATGTGGTATATACATATCAGAAATATTGTCTCCTAGGGCTAGTAGTTTGGCTCAGTGGCTTAAGTGCCTGTCTGGCTGGCGTGAGGTTGTGAGTTCAATCCCCAGTGCCACAAAAAAAAAAAAAAGAAGAAAAGAAAAGAAAAAAGAAATATTGGCTCCTCAGATATGTGTTAATTCAACTATGAACTGATTTGTTGCCACATTCTTCAGTAGACACTTTGCAAATCCATTCATATATTTTATTAGGATTTGGCAAATGATATCATGGTAATTACAGTATTAAAATGAAATTATTTATGTATACTTTCCTAAAAGAGTTTATGCTGTTAAAGAACAGATGCTGTGACCTGTTTATTTTTTTAGACTATTGATTTGTAGAAAAGCGACTTTTGGTACTGCTGGCTTTGCATTTACGTTTACGCAATGCAGTGATTATTACCCCCGAAAATGCTTACTAGACTTCAGATTATATTATATGGAATCATATTTCCTGGTCACTAGCCTAGTTACCACAAAGTAAGGCAAAGTATGCTTCCTCTATCCAAATTAAACTAAAATCTAAAATGTATGCAGTAGTGCTACCTAGTGGCAAAAGAGGATAGTGCCTTGTAATTGATTGCACAGCGTTGATACAAACTATAAAAAATATTTGGCATCCAGAGGAATATGTGTGTAAGAGTTGGAGAAACATGATTATTGAGTCTACATTTAAGGATATTGAGAAAATATTTTTTGATATGATGACATTGCGATTGTTTTTTTAAAATCCCTATTTAAATATATACTGTGTGAAACACTTGCAAAATAAATTACTTGATGTCTGGAATTTGTTTTCAAAATAAATCTGGGTTGGAGAAGTGGAATTGGAAGAAGTTGATATACACGTAAGTGAAACAAGAGTGTCCGTAAATTGATAATTATTGAAATGGTTTATGAAGATATGGTGAGGGTTGTCATAGTATTATCCATATCTATATGTGTGTTTGAAATAGTCTGTAACAAAATTGTAATAAAACAGAACAGACTACATGGAATTTAGATGACCCAGAATCAGGTAAATGCAAAGTTATAGCTAAAGTTAAAGAAAAAAAATTGCATACCTTTTTTTTTTTTTTTTTTTTTGAGAGTTAAGATCTTGCTATCTAGGCACCACTGGCCTTGATCTTCCTGGCACACCCCTCCTTTCACCTCAGTCTCCCAAATAGCTGGGAGTACACGAACGTACTAACATACCCTATGTACTTTATTTCTAAATTCAGGGCTGGAAGCCAGTTTAATTGGCTTTAAAATGCCAAGCATAGCAGCAAGGTAATGTGGTAATAGCAAGATATGAACTATTAAAGCTGAGAGATGCCATAATATGGGAAAAATAATCTCTAGAGAAATTATTGATGAACCATTTATATCTTTGTTGTGTTTTGACAAAATGAAGAATTTATAAATTCTTCTATAAACTATAAAGGCAAATACATATAAAGCATCTTTCAGAGCATAAGGAAGAAAGAGAAATAAAAATTAAGATTGGCATATTTCATAATTTATTTTGAAGATTTAGTTATTAAGCATTGTTTTGTCTATTAATGAAAAGAACCTATGCCTATGATAATACTGAACAAAACAGAGGTGGGTCATGTAGCAGCTCCCATAATGTGACACAGTTGCTTGTTGATAAATGGTATTACTGATAAGACCACAGCTTTTTTTTGAGGGGGGTGCTTTTTGAGACAGGATCTCGCTATGCAGTTAAGGCTGGCCTTGAACTCTCTTTGTAGTCCAGGCTGGTCTCAAACTTGTAACAGTCTTCCTGCCTCAGCCTCCCAAGTGCTGAGATTACAGGCATGCACCACCATGCCTGGCTTAACAGCATATTTTTAATGAATAATTCACTGTTTCTAAAATCGTAAAATGTTTTAAGAAACAATCAGTGATTAACCTCCTACCCTATATACTTTGAAACAATCAGGTTTTAACCTCCTACCCTATATACTTTGAAATCTGAATTTTGTCTTGAATGGAAAACCAGCCATGTTTGACATAGTAGGTGAGTCTCCTAAGCATTTTAAGAATATGGGCCAATCTAATATATTTAGATTAAGCTTCCAAGATTTATAAATACAAATGAGTATTTCCTCCTTCAAACTACATATATATTTTAAAAGCTACCACCTTTCAAATCATTTTGTGCAATTTGGAATTGCTTCATAGCTGTGTTGCATTTCTTAAAAAAAAAACTGAAATTGAGGGGTTTGGGGGATATTGTAAATTATATAGCCTCAAAGTGGTAGTCTTACCTACTAAAAAAAAGCTGAATAAAACACAAAAACCATACTTGTAAAGACTTTGGAAAACTGTGGCAGCCTCAAAGATTATATTGACTGTATTTCAAAAAGGAAAGGACCCTTTCTGGATGAGCTAAAATTATTGGTGATTTTCTTCTTTGAAGATATCAATTGTCAATGTAGACTGAGATTCATCATTGGGACTAGCAGATGGACTCCACAGGGGGAAAGAAACTATTGGAGGTCTTGATAGACGTGAGCACAGATGTGAAAAATTGGCATTTGGAAGCATTCCAGATGCATGGCTGACCTTTGCTGTGGCGTACTGACTGAATCTTAGTGTGACGCAGGAGGCTAGAGGTAGGCATAGAAAGGTAGAATGTTAGGACGCCAAGTCTTGCTGAAGAAAGAGACACATTGCATTCACACAGCAGGTCTCCTCAAGACACTTGCCAGGTTTTGAACTTTGTGGAATAGAATATTAAAGACTTATAAACTCCAAATCTCAAAGGGACAGCACTTTTAGAACTAAAAGGATAAGTGCCACCTGAAAATAGACCTAGCTGCAAAAGCAAAGGGAGATGACCCATATTCTTAAAATGCTTAGGAGACTCACCTACTATGTCAAACATGGCTGGTTTTTCATTCAAGACAAAATTCAGATTTCAAAGTATATAGGGTAGGAGGTTAAAACCTGAAGAGACAGAGACGTGTTGTATTTTTTATCGAAATACAGGACACACTCAAAGAACTGAAAGAGCCAACCAAGTCAGATATAAATTTAACTGAAAACTGCAGCTAGTTTCCAGTTCATTTGCAGTTTTGGGATGGATGGAGGAGATCAGACCCCCAACAACGGAGAGAGCAAATTCTCTCAGGGAAAATACAATCTTCTTAAGTCTTTGTTTTTCTTTTTTTTTTTTTTTCATATACATACATGGAATATATTCAGAAGTTATAAGAAATGCAAAGAAATAGGGAAATGAACAAAAAGAAAAAATAATAGATGCAAACCCAGAGGTGACCCAAATGTTGAAATTACTGGTTAAGGATTTTTAACTTAAGTGTTTGATTTAATGTCATGAAAAAAGAAAAATGGCCAAATAAATGGAAATTTTTGACAGAGAATTGGCATCAATAAGAATTAAGTGGGTACTCTAGAACTGAAAAATACATTTGATAGTAACTTATTAGATGGGCCTGTCAGCAGGTTGAACACAGATTTAATGAACAGAAGCCAGATGTGATGTTGCACACCTGTAATCCCAGCACATGGAAGGCTGAGGCAGGAGGATCGGATCATTGCAAGTTCAAGACCAGCCTGGGCTACAAAGAGAGTTCAAGACCAGCCTGAATTGCACAGTGAGATCCTGTCTCCAAAAGACAAAAAAAAAAAAAAAAAATTTTAACAGAATTATTAGTGAATTTTAAAAAGGGCTAGTAGAAAGTATCTAAACTGAAGCACAGAGGGAAAAAAAATCAAAACAGAAAATATGTGAGAGGAGGCATATGCAGTTGAAGTATTAGGGGAGAGAGTGTAGAACAAAAGCAATATCTGAAGAGACAGTTGCTGAAAATTAATGTAAAAATGATGTCACTAAGACAGTGTAGTAATTATGCTAAAATAATTAACAAGAGACAGAGTTCAGAAAAATACCTGCAAATACGATAACCTAGTGTATGACCAAGACATTCTTGCAAAACTGGAAAAAGGTGGTCTTTTCAATAAATGATAGACAGTTGGCTGTCTCTGGAGAAAAAGAGCCCAGAGCTCCATCTCATACATAAAAATTAATTCAAGATGGATTTTAGACTACATGTGAAAAACAGAACAGTAGCCTGTGGCAGAGAACTTAAGGAATGGCATCATATTTTTGAAGCATGCAAAGGTATTTTTAAACAAAATATAAAATCACTAACAATAAAAGGGAAAAATGGTAAGTTGGACTTTATTAAAACTAAAAACGATTATTAGATAGACTCCATTATTCTTCTAGAAGAAAACATAGGAGTTGAGAGAGAGGTGAGGAAAAGGAAACATAAAAAGAAAGTGTGTTATGTACATGTGCCAACTCCCTACAATTAATGTAATATACACGTACTAACAAAAATAATAAATAAAATAAATTTCAACTAACGATTTATGAAAGCCAAACATTTCTAGCACCACGTGCCACAACCTTGAAAAATAGGAAGTATCCGAGGCTCAAGAGAAGTGAAGGAACATAGCCAACATCACACAGTTAGTAAGTGATGGAACTGAGCTGTGAAGCAAAGTCTTATGTACATCCTGTGCCCTGACATCCTTAATAATGCCCCAAAACATAAGAATCCCTCCAAGAAAAGAAGCTTGATGTTTCTTTTGTGAGTACTCTTGACAAGAGATGTGTCACAGTGACATCTGGGGCCAGGTTGTTGACAATCCCAAAGGCAACAATCCCCCTTAAAGTCTTAACAAGAATCCAACACTCTAAAACCCTTCGAGAATAGACATTTAGAATATTTTTTGATGAACTACTCTAAAAAGGCTGGGTCTGTGACTCAGTGGTAGAGTACATACCTAGCATTTTTGAGGCTGTCCTGAGTTAATCACCAACACTGCTTGAATGAGTGAATATTTTTGTGGTTTTGAGATAGGCAGGATTTCTTAGAACATACAACAGACTAAACATAAAGTCTGTTTTATTTCATTTTTTAAATTAAAATTAAAAGCCTATGCTTTCCTAAAGACTACATTAAGAAAATGAAAAGGCGTTTCTACTCTGGGGGAAAATATCTGCTGTGTTTACATTTGACAAAAGCATCAGTTCAGAATGTATAAAGAATTCCTATAAATGGTGTAATATGGCCTACACTTGAAAGATAATTTAGAAAGGAAGATAAATGGCCATTAAACACATAAAAGGGGGTTCAACATCATTTGTCATCCAGGAAATACAGAGCCATGTCATTCCTACTCGGATAACTAAAATTTTAAGACTGATCACACAAAATGTGGAAAATTGGGATGGTGAGACCTTTCTAGTAGGGGCTTTGGAATGTTGGTCATAGTATAAACGAGCCCTGTGACTCAGCATTTGAGCTCCTAGAAAAATATTCAAGAAGTGAGTGCATATGTCCACTAAAAGATAGGTTCAGTGGGGGAAAACCGTATGAATACACAGCAGTGACTGAAAGATGTAGCCACAAGCCAAGAATGCAAATAGTCATCAGAAGCTAGAAGAGGTAAGGAACAGATTGTCCTCTGGAGCATCCGGAGGGAATACAACTCTTCTAATACCCCAATATCAGACTTCTGCCCTCACGACTAAGACTAAATTTCTGTTGTCTGAAGCCATGCACACACATAGTGTTCTTAATAACACTCTTTAAAAGAGCCTCCATCTGATAATCACCAAATTATTCCCATCAAGAGGAGTAAATAAACTGGGGTACATTTCTATAGCAAGCTACTACACAGTATTAAAAAGTGACAAATTGAGAGCTGCAGATACAGTTTAGTGTTAAAGCACTTGCCTAAAATGCAATGCTGGTTTTGATTCCCTTGCTCCTCAAAAAGTAATAATGATAGGGTCCGGGAATTTAGCTCAGTGGCATAAGTGCCTGCCTGGCAGATGCAAGGTTGTAAGTTTGATACCTGGTACCAAAAAAAAGTAATAATGATGATCAAAAGGCACATTTAGTAACATGGATAATTAACTATTGCAGATCATGATGTTAAGCAAAAAAATACGAAGCACAAAAGACTATACAGTTCCTTTTATATTACATTCAGTGGCAGGGAAAACTCTTGAAATGCTATTCTGAAGTCATAATAGTGTATTTTTTTTTCTGGGAAATGAAGAGTGATTAGTAAGGTGAAGAAACCATCTGGCAGCCGGGCGTGGTGGCGCACGCCTTTAATCCCAGCACTCGGGAGGCTGAGGTAGGCGGAGCATTGTGAGTTCGAGGCCGGCTTGGGCTACAACGCGGCGCAAGGCCCACCTGAACTACATAGTGCGACCCTGCCTCAAAAAACCAGGGCCGGGAGTTTGGCTCAGTGGCTTAAGCGCTTGCCCTGGCAGGCGCAAGGCTGTGAGTTCAATCCCCGGTGCCGCAAAAAAAAAAAAAAAAAAGAAACCATCTGGCGTGCTAGAAATGTTCTATACCTTCACCTGGATAGTGATTACACAGTGTGTAAATGTACCAGGTACTTAAGATTAGTGTACTTTGCCTATGTATATTGTACCTCAGTAAAGCAGAAAAAAATCATTTAGGGTTAAATTTTATAATGTAATAGCTATGAACTGTTCACAACAAACTAGTGAATAATATGAATTATATTGAATGATGTCACTTTAAGGTAAAATAACTGGATAGGACTATAAGTTAATGAGTCTAGCTTTTGATGAGGGACATAACTCAGAGTGCTTACAAAAATAATTTAAGGAACACCTCATTGGAGTAAGTAACTTTCTAATGTGACTACTTTGAAAATCTTTATGTTTTCTTAAACTTTAAATTCCAGTAATTTCATTTGCTTTTATAAGCATGGCTATTATTGATAAGTTTCTAATAATATGTACAGAAACTTTTTAAAAATAACTATTACAAATTGTACATGTTCACTGTTTGTGAAATTAGGAAATGTGGACAATACAGAAATATCTAAATCATTTTAAATTTTTTATAGGATTTTTTTCAAGGCTAGGGATTAAAACAAGGGATTTTTGCATATGCTAGGCAAGCACTCTGTCACCTTTTTTTTTTTCAGCTTATAGTGGTATCACAAGAGTTAGAGGTGATGAGTTCGATCCTCAGTACCAAAAAAAAAAAGAGAGAGGTGACCTTTTTCTGTGTTTGTACATTCTGTACAAACATGCATTCAATAGGATATATTTTGCAGTGTTTTTTTCTCTACATGATTCACTGTCATCATCTTGCCATTAAAAGTTTTATTGTTCTTTAGTATTCCATGATATATTATTGCTGAATATCCAAACCTAAATGAGCTTTTTTCATTTTAATGTTGTTTTCTTTTATTCTTTTAAAAATGAGTTTAAAAACCATGTTTTTAAACCATTGGACCATTAATGTGTTGTTGATTTTTTTTAATTAGGCATATGTATTTTGATATCCTGAGAATTTTTATTGCAATATTTAAACATACCTTTTCTAGCAATTATTTTTATAGTACATGTTATCTAAAAATGAAAAACAAGTAAAAAAAGAAATTGCTTGGCATCTCAACCACCATAGAGTTAACAGTTGACATCTTGATGGTTCCGTTTTCAGCATTAGTGTTACCTGAGAACTTGTTCAAAATGAAGAGTCTCAGCCTGCACCCCAGATATTTGAATCATCAGTCTGTGGTTTAGTAAGATTTTCAGGTGACTGATCTGTGATGAAGCTTGAGAACCACCTCTAGTAGGCTGCAAAATAATAAGAGCTGTGCTTTAAAGGGATTATTTTGACAGCTCTGTGCAAGGTTGGGCCATTTAGGAAGTTATTTGAGTAATTTAGATAGGCTTAATACCATTATAATGACAGTAAAAATAACTTTGAATGAAGATAATGAATGTAAGAATATGTTGTAAGAGGAGATAATAGAGCCACCGATAGAATTTGATAACTGAGGATGTGAATGGAAGGAGCAGTAAGGATTTGAACTGAAAGAGAAGACTAATGCCCTTTTAACAGAATACAAAGCAAAGAACAAGTTTTAGTGGTATAGTTATCAGTTCTGGATAATTTCTACAGGTGCGAGATGCACGACATCCAAATCTGTCAGTAGGAAATGTGATTCAAATTTGCAAGTGAGGTTAGGATTAAAGACATAATTGGAAATAACCTACAAAAAAGTAGTTGGCCAAGTTGTGAGACTGGAGAGTTTAGGGATAAGACTAAAGAGTTATCCAGGAGCTATATAAACAGTATTAATGAGTGAAAAAATTGGGATCCTAGAGAATCACAAGTCACCTACAGTGATAATTCTCAGCCTTCATGAAAGATAAAATGACTTGAGGTTTGTCGTACATATTTGGGGATACTCCATATCCACCAAAGGGAGGAGTTATCCCTGTGCAGATTTATTTTCTGTCTTACAAAAGTGATACTCTTTTGCATATGATACTTTGAACGTAAGTAACGGTCATTTTCATGTTCCCACATCCACCTACCTAAGCCTTTCAGATTATAACATGGTTTATTAAAGTTTACTAGAGGCAGGCATGATGGTGCACCCCTATAATCCCAGCACTTGGGAGGCTGAAGCAGGAGGATCCATGCAAGTTCGAGACCAGCCTGGGCTACAAAGTGAGTTCAAGGCCAGCCTGAACTGCATAGGGAGACACTGTCTCAAAAAGACTAAAATAAAACAAAATAAAGTTTACTAGGGTATTTATTATTGGTCACAGGCACCATAGATGTTCTGCTTTTGATGTTTAAAATGACACTGTCAAATTAGTGAATTTTATCCTTCCTGCATTTCGCTCACTTTTTGACAAATTTCCTTTTCAGTGTGTTGTTGGATTGCTTTACACAAAGAGGAACACTGCCCATAGTTAAAGGTTGTATACAGTGTTTTACATTTTGAAAACCCTAATTGGCCAAACAGGACTGATTATACTGGGAGCTAGAATGGAACGCGTTAGTGTATGCAAAGTATAGACACAATATAAATTATTGTTAAGGAAATGGCAGTAAAATCCGAAGTTCACAAAGTATAAGGACAGAAGAAACGGGAGAAAATGAAAATTTCTAACATTCATGGAGAAACATTTATCAAAAAGATTTACATGATTTTTAAAAATGGCATTGACCAGGCATGGTGGTGCATGCCTATAATCCCAGCACTTGGGAGGCTAAGGCAGGAGGATCGTTGTGAGTTTGAGACCAGCCTGGGCATAGTGAGACCCTGCCTCAGAAAGATGAAAATAATAATAATGGTGAAGATAACAAATGGCATTAAAAATCAGGAGTCACAACGCATTGTGATCGTTTTAATATCTACTAATTGTAAGTCAGTATTCTAGTAATATACTTAAATGTGGTTTATGAGAATCTGACTATTAAAGTGTCAAATAGAAGATTATAATGATGTTTTTATGGTCACACTGAGAAAAGTTTAAGAGACTTGGATTACAAACATATAGCTGTTTGGGTTTTTTTTTTATCTCTTTCTTTTGGTACGAGGGATCAAACTCACAGCCTTGCGCCTGCCAGGCAGGTGCTTAAGCCATTGAGCTAAATCCCCAGCCCCAAACATACAACTATTTTGGGGACAGGACCAGGTCTCTGGGTCTCAGTTGCTTTGTCTGAAAAATGGTTACAATTCACCTTAAAAGCTAAGAGCAAATTCAAGTTTTTAAAGTGTACCATATAATATCCTACATGGAGATTTCCCCACAATCACCATTATCACATATTATCACTATTATCATGACTAGGATATAGTACTCACAATGAAGAATAGATAATGTACATAACTTATAGCTTACAACATGTTTTCAGAGTGATCTGAAATAACTCCCCCCAGCATAGTTAAATCCATTGTATTAATATATCATGTTCTTTTTTATAGGAAGTACTTAAACAACTACAAGGAAGTATTGAAGATGAAGCTATGGCTTCTTCTGGACAGATTGACTTATTAGAGCGTCTTAAAGGTAGAAAATCTTTGCTTATCATTTTCTTCACGTAAATATTTAACTGACTTTAAATAAACTATTTTAGATCTCTTCCTTTCTAATTCTCAGCTCTTTTTAAAGTCATTGCTATTCTGCCAGTCACCAAATAGGACTTCAGTATGCTGTATGTCACAGATTAAGTGGGAAATACATTTGTAAAAAGTACTGTATTGTCTTTCTCCATGCCATCTAGGATACAGATTCTTGTCTTTTCATATTTATAAGGTGATTATACCCTTTTTAGCAGAATTTCTTCGAAAATGTCTTTCTCATTTGTTGCCTGAAAATTCTAATGTCAAAACCGGAGAAGTGCTGAAGAATAATTGAAAGTAGGCAGAGAAACTGCTTTTGGGTTCCAAAATACTGTTAGTTAGCGAGAATGTAGGACATTTTGTCTAAATTTCCTTTAACATACTCCTTTTTTCTCCTAGACTACAGTTATTTTTGCAGGAAAAGTTAAGTTACTCTGATTCTAAATAATTGTTTTATTTATTCATATATATTTGTAGCTAAAATATAAACCCAATATTTCTCTTTTAGAATAGTACAATAGCATTAGGAATATTTTATGTAATGTAAAGTAATTGTTTCATTAAAAATGTATATCTTTTTTATTTAGAACTTAATTTAGACAGCAGCAGTTTCCCTGGAGTAAAACTACGGTCAAAAATGTCCCTCCGTTCTTACGGAAGCCGGGAAGGATCTGTATCAAGTCGTTCAGGAGAGTGCAGCCCTGTTCCTATGGGGTCATTTCCAAGAAGAGGGTTTGTAAATGGAAGCAGAGAAAGTACTGGATATTTAGAAGAACTTGAGAAAGAGAGGTAACTTTTGTTCATCATATAGTAAATATTGCCTTGTACATACCAAGTTTCTTATTTTGTAATACAAAATATAGATTATAGATTAATGGCAGATGATAGCTGGCACTTAAAGAGTATTTTGCACTTCTAATCACAAAGATAATGTTACTTATTTTACTTATATTGAATCTAAAAACATAAAGACTTGCACTTTATCACTTAAATACTTGAAATATTCTGCACATTGAATAATATATGATCACAATATTTTTGTCTGGTCAAAATATATAATTGGCTTTTGGTTGAATTTGTAGTTATCTTTGAACTAAATTGTTTCTTAATTTATCAACTTCCATGTCTTAAAAGCAGTGCTTGACTTGTGGAATTCTGATTTTTTACAGGTAGTGTATTCTCTTCCTGAAGTTAAAATTATCTCATGACAAATACCAGAATATAGGTCATTATCAAAATTTTTTCAAATGTTTTATATCTCCTAAAAAATTCCTTATGGATGGTACCTTGTTGTCTTATATGCCTAAAAGCCTGAGTAGACGTTGAAAATGTCAAATGGTATGTTACATGTTAGCTCTGTGACCTTGGTCAAGTCATTAAATTTTTGTGTCAAGTTCTTCTGTAAAAATAGGGATATGGTTTAACCTTGTGTAGTAGTGAAAATATTAATACCATATACAGAAAATGCCCAGCGTATCTCACTGAGAGACAAACCTTTCATTACTTTCTGGTTTTAAGTGTGCCCATCTATAAAAATAGGGATAGTCATGTGGACCAGAAGTGACCTGGAGTGTACTTTCATCTCCAAGTTTTACATAAGTTTTAGTTTCATACCCTGAATCTGACTACCAAAAACACATTCCAAAAAATAAGGTGTGAACTAGAATCAGCGGTGGTCTATCTTTTTGACCTCTCTGAGTCTATTCAGAGGCCGAGAACATGTGAGCATACCATAGACATTCCTGGGAACTTCATGTTGGTAAAGTCCCAATTTCACTAACAGAGAAAGAAAGTTTTGGAAAAAGATTAATTTTAGATATGTTTTACTAAAGATACTGTTAAATCTACAAATGCATTATAAGTAATAAAGAATACTTGTAATAAAAGTGTTTACTTTTCTCATACTAATGACTTTAAAAAATGAAAGTTTATGTTTAATTCTTTGACATTACTTATTTATTACAGTCTTCCGTAGTTCTTTGACTTTAAATCCATGAAAAACTAAGTTCTTTGTTCAGAAGCTTAAATGCATTTATCTTGATAGGTTTTATTTATTGTGTAGTACCACTCTAAATAACTTTAAGCTAGTCTTCTGACTTAATTTCTTCCCAAAATAAAGTGGTTTTTTTTGTTTTTTGGTGTGTTGTTTTGTTTTGTTTTGTTTTGTTTTTTTGGTACCAGGATTCAAACTCAGGACCTTGCACTTGCCAGGCAGGCACTTGTGCCACTGAGCTATATCCCTCGCCCCCAAAATAAAGATATTTTAACCTTTTCTAAGTACTGGAGAAAAATTCTTCTTCCTTTCAGAATATGGCTCAACTTCTAATTCAGGTATTCTTACATACTTTAAAAAGTTACTTTTTTGAGCCGGGCATGGTGGCGCACGCCTTTAGTCCCAGTACTCGGGAGGCTGAGGTAGAAGGAGCATTGTGAGTTCGAGGCCGACTTGGGCTACAACGTGAGCGCAAGGTCAGCCTGAGCTTCATAGTGCGGCCCTGCCACAACAAAACCAGGGCCAGGAGTTTGGCTCAATGGCTTAAGCGCCTGTCTGGCAGGCACAAAGTTGTGAGTTTGATCCCCAGTGCTTCAAAAACATACATAAATAAATAAAAAGTTGCTTTTTTTGACAAGAGAGAAACAGTTTTGTTCAAGGGTTTTCAACCCTGACCAACCAATTGAACATTAACATCTCTAGGTTTACTTTAGAAAGCATTTTTATAGGACAGCCCTCTTGGGACGCCTCCCAACAGGGAGCTATTTTTCTCCTTATTGCCAATAAACATTCTTCTGACTTTGTCCTTTTTGTCTGTGACTTCATTGTTCAACTTTACAAGGCAACAGCTTGGTTTATGCCATTTGTACAGTTAACTATTTCACATTTGGAGGTCCCACCAAGACTGATAGAACTTCAAGGCTGCAGACCTTAGGAAAACATTTTACTGTGTTAATGACCTCCAAACTATAATTGTTTATGATATTGCTATCAAACTTCAAATTGTCATACAGATGGAGCCAGTGATGAATGTGCTGGACTGCTTTTCCAGGATGCACTATACCAACCTTATAAAAAGTGCCCATAACTGCCAACCCCCAATGATTTCTATCACAGCTCAGTAGATTAGCTCTCTGGAGAACATCCCTGACTGCGGGGCCCCTACACCAACCCTTTTCAGCAGGAAGAAGCTAGATAGATCTTTGCCCATCTTCCCTAATGTCAGGGATACTACTGGGGGTGGGGGAGTGTAAAAGGCGGTTTAGTTAGTTAGTTTATGAATAGGCAGCTAACAGGAGAAAGGGCATGAGATAGAGTCAGGTAGTCAGCTACACTGATAAGAATTAAAATAGATGGTGAAATTGAGACTTTGACCCAAAAAGGAGTTTTTCAAGCAAAATGGAATGCAACCCCTCCCTGTATTCAGGACAGAGGTTCAAGGAATGTAGAATGCAGAATAACCAGTTTTCTTTAAATTCTCTATGCTGAATAACTGGTTTAGAGAGCCTGAGTTCCAGTTGATTTTAAACTCATTTTAAACCCCCTGTGTGATAGGGGGACACTGGACAACTAAGTTCCCTTGCTCTGCTTATGTGTGAAAAGTTGTGGACCCAGGGGGTCATGTGACCACCCTCTTGGGATTCCTTCCAACCGGAAGCAATTTTTTTTCTTACTTTCAATAAATACTCCTTTCAAATAAATAAAAAGTATGAGTATTCTGTCTAACCTTTTCCTGTCCCTACTCTTGCATTCCATGAGATTGCTACTTACACAACTCAAAATATATTTTTATATCACTATGTATTATATGTATATAGATTAGCTGTCTGAAGAACAGATACATATTTTATATATCACATATATAGATACGTATTTTATATATCACTAGTTCTTGACTTAACTAACTTTCAACCTGAATTACTGACACACCACTTTAAAGATGAAGATATGTTAATTTTACTTAATTACCTAGGTTTTAATTCTCTACCAGCTTTTTTGGTTGAGAGAATTTATGTTCATGCACACTTAAGCACATACACATACAAACTTTATTTTTGTTATTTTACTGGTTTTTACATTTATAAATTTATATAACATTCTTTTCTATTTCTTGCTCTAGCCTCTGATTCTGTTGAAGCTGCACAATGTAAGATGTGGCAGTTGTGTGTTTACTTGCGTATGACTGATGCTTATTACAGTCACATGCTTTGTATGTTTTAAGTCCTTGTCTTTGCTGTAAGCTACCTATAGATGTTGAAATCAAATAAGTATTTTTTTTTAATAGTTCTGTAGTTGTTTGTCACTATGGAACCAAGCAGAATGCCAGAATTAATTTTTTTTCTCTGTTGATAGAAGATTATATCCTCTGTGGTTGTTTGAAGTGTGTCTTTCTTCTATAACTTTTTTTTCTAAAATCTTGAATTCCCTTTTTTTTTTAATATTGTCAGCAGCAGAAATTTGTACTATACCGTAATACTAGGGTCTTTTAGCATTATTTTCTTCTTTAAGAAGATTTTATTGAAGTCCATTAACTGTTCTGATTTGGACCATTTGCTTTTTTAAGTATGGCACAACCATGATGGAATTTCTTGCCTACTTCCCATTTGTTACACGTCCTGTGTCTTTATGGTTCTTACTGTGTTGGAAGCAGATAAATTGAATCCTTGCATGTGGTACAAACATATTTATTTTTCTTTGTTACTTGACTTGCGATTTGGAAAGGTTTATGCTCAAACTCATTGTTCTTCACTATCAAGGTTGCTGATAAGAAAGTATAATGCCAATCTGTTTCTCATTCCTTTGTAAGTGACCTAAGTCATAGATTCATTCATTCTCTGTCTGTCTGTCTGTCTCTCTCTCTCTCTCTCTCTGCATGGTGGTGGTGGTGGTGGTGGTGGTGGTGGTGGTGGTGGTGGTGGTGGTGGTGGTGGTGATTGTTGTTTTCATTTTCTGTATTGTCCAAGATGTGTGCTAGAAAGTGGTTAAGCCAGGACTTGTGCCTAGGTCATATAGCTTTATAACCTCTTTCAACCTGTTTTTCCATCTGTAGAGTAATATACTCAGAAAATGTTACAAGGATTACATTACATTTTTTAAGAAGTCCTTAGCAATATGCCTGGTACATAGGGCATTTGAGAAGTGTTAGCTATTGTCATGTTACCTGTTAATTCCTTAAACAAATACCTTTTGAATGCCTAATACATATGTGATATGCCCTTTTAGCTCCCTCAGGTTTAGCTAGAGGACTAAGACAAGAGATTTACCTACAGAAGCTTTTTTTTAAAGCAAGATATCTCTGTATAGTCCAGGTGGCCTTGAACATGCTATTTCACCCAGGCTAGCCTCAGACTTGCCATCCTTCTACCTCAGCTTCCCAAGGATTATAGGTGTGCAACACTATTCTTGGCTTTGAAGAATCTTTTTTTTTTAAGACTATTGACAATCACAGACTAAATCTTTAGTACACTAAATTCCAAAAGCACTACATACCTACTCAGGATCTGTCTTGGTTTTAATTCTGAGCCTCAGTAGCTGTTGTGTGAGTCACAAGGTCAACTCCTATCATTTAACCACTTGTTACATATTTTGCCTCAGGACACTAGCCTTGGCTTCTGCAGAACATTTTACTAATTTGATATTTAATAATGATTTGTTTTCAGTATTCCTTACCTACCCTTCAGTACACCACCACTACTGATGATAGTCTGTCAGTTTATGTATTTGTAATACCCAATTCTTGTTTCCTAAGTCCATTTACTAAAAAATAGAGAAAATAATAGTATCACCAGCTATTCCACTTCTTTCCCCACCTTGCACTTCGTAAGTCCTGCAGTCCTTAATTAAGAAAGGCTGAAAAATAGAATCAATCTCATTTTTATGCACGTCATGGTACCCAGATGTGAAAGGAATTCAGCCTTTCTATAGTACACCTGCTCCTGTTGTCAGAAATGGGAGAGAAGGAATGGCTTCTCATTAATCTGTTCTGCGGCATCATAAATTGGCGCTTTTTTCCATGCCATCTGTTTTCTTACCATTGAGATTGTTTACTTTTAAAATTCCTTCTTAGAAACCGAAGGAAATTTTACCAAGAACAGAATCTTGCATGCACTCACTACTAAGATTCATTCATTCCCATACTTTCCAAGAAAATATCATACAGAACTTTTAAAGTAACAGTAATAGCAGAGTGAGGAACATTTCTGTGTGACCAAATTCCAGAAGCAATAATAGAAAATACATGAAAATCAAAATTTTCCAGATGGCAAAACCATCCTAAACAGTTAAAAGACAAGTGTTAAACTGACACAATATATTTACAGTTCCATAACTGACCAGGTATTTGTCATTCCTATTATAGAAGTTCTTTAAATGTTAGAGAAAGAAAAGTCACAGAAGAGGAAATACAATAATACCTCAGTTCAACACATGCTTCTGTTTGCAAACAAGTTGATTCACAAACAAAAGCACTCAGCAAAATTTTGCTTCCCTTTGCAAACTTCGCATCAACTGACAAACATGACCACGGCAAATTACATATACAAACACAAATGTTGTCATCTTCCCCAAAATCATAAATTAAGTTCATAAACTGGAGTACCACTGTATAAATGGTTTTTAAACTTGAAAAACTACCTAGCCTCACTTATATTAAGTGAAATCCAGTTAAAACTGTAGTGATGTACTGGTCTTTAAAAAGCTAGATATGCTAAAATTAAAAAGTTGGATTAAGCACTTACACTGGTACACGTGATAGAACCATAAGTTGGTATAATATCTAACAAGTACAGTAAGCTAAAAATTCGTATACCATACCCTAGAAATTTAGTGAACATAATTGCCTATGCATGAAATGAGGTATGTATAAAAAATTCAGTGTAACATTGTTTATAATATCCAAAGATTAGAAAGGCCCTAAGTGCCCACCAACAAAAGCCTGGGTATGGTGTATTCCTTCATGGGTGCATGAATATTGTGGTGGACATGGGTTGTCATGCAGCATGCAAAAAATATGATACCTGCTTATGTTCTAGTATGGGGTGATCTCAAAGACAGACTTTTAAATGAAAAACATCATAGGACAGCATGTATAATAATATGCTACTATTTATAATTAAAATAAACCTGGTAGGGTGACACACAACTGTCATCTCAGCACTCTGGGAGGTTGAGCCAGCAGGATCACTACTTTGAACCCAACCTGGGCAAGTTGATGACTTAGACCCTATCTCAGAATAAATAAAAAGCAGACTGCTGTTGTAGCTCTGAGTTCAATCCCTAGTACTAACAATCCCTAGTACTAACTGTTGAAGGCCCTGAGTTCAATCCTTAGTACTAACAAAAGATCAAAAAAAAGTACATGTAATTATGCACATGTATCTTTGGATTTCTTAGAATATTTCTGGAATTACACAGAAGAAAATTGTAACAAGTTACTGTTTTAGGAAGGAACCTCTGAAAAAGAGATAGACCATATATTTTTTGTACCTATCCCAGTAACCTTTATCCCAGTAACTCTTCTTGTATTATGCAGTTATGCCTATAATGACCAGATATTGAGTATCATGATATAGATTGCTATTGACACCACTGATTGGGTTATTTAAGAATTATATTCATTTGTCTTCATATTCCAAACTAAGAGCCAAGAGTGGTGCCACATGCCTATTATCCTAGCACTTGGGAGGCTGAGGCAGGAGGATTGCCATGAGTTCAAGGTGAACCTGAGTTATATAATGAGCTCAAGGCTGGCCTAGACTATACAGTAAGACGCTGTGTCCAAAAACAAAAAAAACAAAAATATTACAAACCAAGAAATTTCTCTAGCTCCACTAACTCCCTGTACACAGTGACAATGTACTGTATTTCTTATTTTGGCTGCTAAAACGTGGAAAGCCACATTGTGTCCAAAGTAGTAGCCTTCTATATTCTAGCTTTGTTTTCTAGCACAGTTGCTACTTTTCTGATCTCCTTTAGTATACTTCTTATTATTCTTGTGCTGATTTTGGATTTTGTTATATCTGCTTTTGCCTTTCATCATATTTTTAGAGTATAAGTACATAAAGAGAATGCCTTTCATTAAAATGTAAGTATACTAGTAAGGACGACTGCCAATTTGTTTAATAATAGTAAAATAATCTTTTTATATTCACATTTTAATGATTATAGTCTTAAGTTCTACCTTCAAAAATTCAAATTAATAAGAAAATTTTATTATGAATATTTTTAGTTTAAATAATTACAAAAACAACTGTTAAGGATTGCTCTTATGCAGTCTGTATTAGCATTGTATAAATTTACCTTTCTTTAAAAAATAGATCATTACTCCTTGCTGATCTTGACAAAGAAGAAAAGGAAAAAGACTGGTATTATGCTCAACTTCAGAATCTCACTAAAAGAATAGATAGTCTTCCTTTAACTGAAAATGTAAGTAACTTGGCCGTACAATTTATTTTAGACTTTAATAATTTGATCCTTGAAAGTACCTAAGTTATCCATTAAAACTTTAGGAATACTGAATTTATAATAACTTATACATTATAATATGTTTACTGACTTTAAATTTGAATATATTGTAATTATTGAATTTCAATTTATAAAGATGTTAAAATGTCATTGTCCTCCAAAATAAATGTATTTTAAGCCCCTAGTGGAAAAAATCTGTTAAGTTTGAAGTCCTAAAGTACCCAGGATTCTGCTAGGCAACTGTTTTTTGATTGTATGTATTGAATTTCCAAGCATACCGTGTAGAAATGTGTATTACCATCTGCCTGTTTTTTGTATCATAAGTATCATGCCAGATAATTTTTACAAGAAAACTGTCTTTGAAGATAATTTGAGTCCTATTCCGTGTATAGATGACAACAGCTGTGGGTGTTCCGTAATTGTTTTACTGTGTTAAAATCCTTCTCAGAGCCGGGCGTGGTGGCTCATGCCTGTAATCCCAGCACTCGGGAGGCTGACACAGGAGGATTGTTGCAAGTTTGAGGCTAGCCTAGGCTTCAAAGTGAGTTCAAGACCAGCCTGAAGTGCATAGTGAGACCCTGTCTCAAAAAAGACAAAAAAAAAATTCTATTCAGACTCTCCCTCTCCACCCAACCTCACCATGTTAATTGTTTTGTATATGCAATGGCACATAGTAAGAAAGCTTCTGAAATGCATTAATAATCTCACAGTTGTATTCAGCTGCTGTCCATAAATATTTGATATAATTTTTTAAAAGAGAAAATAGACTAGTTAGAATATAACTTGCTTTCTTAGCTTAGGTTTTTCATTTACCAATATCACTTTTAAAAGAAGATGATGGATAAAAATGTAAAAGCAAACAGAGGAAAAACTTTTTCCAGAACATATAGTAAACCTGAATAGAGGCTGATTGGCAGGAACTAGAAATAGAGGTTTTAAGTGCTTACTTTCCCTGAACAGTCATTCAGGATTTTGAGAGGGAAAGTAAGGCTTCCTCTTCCTGTATCCTTAAACTTTTTCTGGAAATTGAGGAAACATAAGTTGTGAAAGATAGTTATTGGAAAATTGTTAGCAGATAAGAAGTAGGAATCCAGGAGAAATTTGTGGGATTATTATAAACAAAATCACCACAGCATAATTTTGTTCACCACTGACTTTGATAAGTAGAGAATCTATAAAATCCACAGTGTGTCTCCATTAGGAAAGGACTTAGTTATATCTGACAAATCAAGAATATTTGGTTACTATCTGAACTAAAGATCAGTTGTCAAATAAGTTCATTATTCCAAATTTATTAAATATCAATCATGTTGATTTAATAGGGTATACAAGGCATTATTATAGACCATTAGCAACATTTAGCAAACTTAAACTTGCTTGTATTTTGTAACTGTTATTAAGTTATACAAATTTTGGTTTCATATAGAGGACCAAGTTAATGAACACCTTTGTATGGAAAAGTACTTATCAAGACCTTAGACACTGCTTAAAGCATCAGCTCCAACTTATGTTGTTGCAACATACAGTGGTCACATTCAGCATTTTTTTAGGGGACAGTTAAGAAGTAGAAGACAATGAGTGAAGGGTGAACTGACTTAGCATAAGAAATAACATGCAGATTATTTTATCTGTAGTATAGCCCAGAATTTGATTATGCCTTTAGGAATACATTCTGCATATGAAAGTTTTGTATATGTTTCAAGAGAAAAGGGTAAAAACTACTCTAACTTAAAATGGCAATGCAGTTTGGAGTTCTTAGACCAGAATGCTATTCTGAGTCAGACATGAATCACATGGGTTTTCCGTACACATGCAGAATATGAAAAATCGGTAATACTTCCCTATTCCCTTCATTGCCCTTTATAATTCTTACCTATGTTTTTTTTTTCTCTTACCTATCATTTTATCTAATGGTATTTTTTCCCCTTTTCATCCTTTTATATGCCTAGCAATTATTACAGTGTCTGGAATTTTAATGAGAAGCCTATTAAGTTTTTGAATGAGTTATTACCTACATTATGAAGAAGTACTTCTTTTTATTTGTTTCACCTTTGCTTCAGTTTTGGATTTTTATCAAAGTCTGTGTTGACTTTGCTGATTTATTTTTTATTATATTCTAAGTATTTTCTTACCTCATTTTAACTTACAAACAGAAAAATTCTGTTTAATCTGTATGTATATAGTAATCCATACTTTACATTGAGATAAAAACTTAAGAATGATGGGCCCATTTCTAGATTTTTCTTCATGTTATCCATATTAATATGCTAGTTTTTAATAATTAGAAATAGTGCATCTTGAGTGGGTAAAAATCACAAGGAAGCTGTCACTGGACCAGTTACATATTTTAAATGAAACAGTCCTATCGAACTAAAGCTGTTTGTGAATTTAGGACAGTGTTTTAACTCCCCGTCACATCAGCAGCCCAGGCTGAGCCCAGCATCTGCAATGAAATTTTAGGACTCAAGTGAAAAAATAATTTTCGCATGCACTAAGACTTGCACATTTACTTAACCATTTTCTTTATTGGTACTTACATACTTTTTTTGTTTTACTAATAAACATACAAACACAATGAGATATTAATATTTTATGCTATTTGTGGTTTTAGTTTTCCTTACAAACTGATATGACCAGAAGGCAATTGGAATATGAAGCAAGGCAGATCAGAGTTGCTATGGAAGAACAACTGGGCACATGCCAGGATATGGAAAAGCGAGCTCAGGTAACTCAGGTGTATTTAAACTATAAAAATAATAGCTCTGTTGACATTGATAACATTTTATTACTGGAGATATTTATGGGGCAAGAAATATGGCTCAATGGTAGGACACTCACCTAGCATGCAAAAGACCCTGAATTCAATCCCTAGAGCACAAAAGAAAAAAAACTATGTGTTGAATGTGTGTATACACACATACACATGCTTGCATGCACACACATGTCTTTGTGTTGGCACTGTTTCAAGATGAGAATTTATCATGACCGCTGAACAATATACCCCATATTAACATAATTCTGCCTCCCTCATTTATTTCCTTTCCCCCAGTACTCTGTTCTACCTTGGAATTACAAGAGTAAGAAAGATGCTTGTCTTTTGGTGACTGATAGCTAGCTTCAGCTCTTCAGAATTTTTACTTGTTAATCTGAATATATACAATGACATTCAGAATATATGACTGTTCTTCAAAATCTGTACTTTAATAAAAACGAAACTCTTGTCCGAAGGATACTAAAAAGGAAATATGAAGAAAAAATTAGGAGAGATAAAATAAGTTGGGTGGAGAACATTCTTATATTTCTACCCTGAACTAATGTCAAGAAAAGCTTTACCTAACTTTGCTGTCTGTTCACCCCCTTCATATGTTACTGAATTTTGCCCTTTTGTATTTATACAGATACATGACTGTTTTTAGCCTTCAAGAGACTTTGATGGTTGCCTTGTCCCAAGATAAGCATGAGGAATGTTTTTCTTAATGTTTGAGGCAAACTGAAAGAACATTTAAAGATTTTAAGTAAATAGTGAATCAAAGGATAAAGGCCTACACTTATATGTGTGGTATAAAGTTTGTGTGCTATAAAGTTTATTTCATTCTTTTAAAACCACTTAATATAGGCTTTCTCATAGCTTCCTAAATATAATGTTATTCTACTTAGGTTGGGCTATGGTTGTAGGTTAAGATAAAATGACTATGAGAAAAAATATGGGACTTTGAGAAAAAAATATGGGAATCTCATCTGCAAAGGGAAGGATTGAATAAGAATTTCAAATAAAGTAACAGTAGAGGGAAATTTTTTAACTCAAGTGTTTACTAAAATTCAGAAATACACTTTGTGTAAATTTTAAAGACAGAAATAGGTTACATCGTAATTTCAATCATTAACATGCCATTGCTATTATTTAACTTTATTTAGAGACTCCACTATAGATGCAACTAGAAAAATAAAGTAGTATAAATAGAGTTAAGATACATAGAAAACTCAGTAGCTGGAAAACTCAGTAGCTCTAAAATTATTACAAAAAATGCTTAACATTTTAAAAATACTTTTCCCACATTGTTTCAATTCCATGTAAGCATTTCCTGTTTGTGGCTATTTGATGGTCTTGCTATGGTGGGAAAGTAAAAGCTATGCCATATTAGTAATCTTTTTATTGGAAATAAAAATAATGTTTAGCTGTAGTAGGTATTTAAAAAATTTGAAAAATACTACTGACTCATAACAGGAGTAACTTTGAGATTCTACTGTTTAAACCCTGATCTTACAACAAATCAGATGTTCTTTCCCTATAGCTTAATATCTAGATTCAGTAATTTTCACTTCCTTGAAATATGTTTGACAATAACTTTTGGAGGGGTTGTTGGGAATGGAGCCTAAGGCCTTCCACCTGCTAAGCCTGGACTCCACCACTGAACTACACCTTCTGCCCCTAAGAATAACTTTTAAGTATCGATTTTCACAATATATGCACCATGCAATTTGATATATGACTTGGATTTGTGCAGTTTTACTAAGCATATCTAGAGACCTATTACATAAAGTGAAATGTATTAAAAATTGAATTAACTCCAGTTTGTCACTGATATGTATGTGTTTGTGTGTGTCTGTGTGTGTGTTGCTTATGAAAGAGTGGTTTGGCATAAACCTGAACTACTAGGTGATAACATATAATTATTATGTATGATTTATGTATTTTAATTATTGGCATTCATTAACACTAATTTTTAATAAAATATGCCTAATTTGGTATCCTATTTTATTTTAGCGAAGAATAGCCAGAATTCAGCAAATAGAAAAAGACATACTTCGTATACGACAACTTTTACAGTCCCAAGCAACGGAAGCAGAGGTTAGTAAATTGCCTTTTTATGTATAAAAATGGGTAGTCATTCTTAGAAAACAAAGTAAGTAATGTGACATCCTTGAAATATAGATATGCTTCTAGAGAACTGAAGTATTTTATAATTTTTTCATGGAATTATCAAAATCTTTGACTATTTTGATTCCTTCATAATAGGCAGTTATAATTTGTAGAACCATCAATATAGATACCTTTTACATCAGCTACCAGTTTACATATAGTCACATAATTTAGCTATCATCAATCTAGAAACTTTTTCCTTGTATGAGACATAGTAAAAATTGATCATAAACATTTACCTGTGCTTATTCCACAAACCCCATTAAAATGATAATAAGAGAATAAAGTGTAAAAGATACAAAGACCAGGGAGGTAACAGTAATAAAATTTGAGGAGCAGAAAAGCAGATAAGTATTCTTGCATGTTGTAGAGAATTACTCACTAAATCAACAGTTTAAAAAAAGTCGTGAAGCAATCCAGTGTATATTATGGAATCCCTAAAGTTCCAGAACAGGCTATGCTAGTTACTTCTGGAATTAAGGATACAGGTGGGAAGGCTAAAAACAAGGTAATCAAGGTAATTGAAAATCTGTTAAGAAGTAGATGAAGTCTTGCTGGGGATTTAGTTCAGTGGCGTAAGTGCCTGCCTGGCAGGCGAGAGGTTGTGAGTTTGATCCCTAGTACCAAAAAAAAAAAGAAGAAGTAGATGAAGCCTCTAGAACTTCTACACAACTGGATGAATGCTGCTTTCCAATTCTAACAAAAATTAGCAATTTTTTCCTTTGGAAAGGATGAGGGACTTTAGTTGGGGGTAAATCTAGTGTAATTGAAGTTGGGGATACCATACGTAAAACTAAAGTAGGTGAAAATTTTACTTAATTCTGGAACTCTCACTGGCATCCAGGCTTGGGCAAGTTGCTGAAAGGAATTTCTCCTAGAAACCTAAAAAGAGTACCAGTTATGGCGGCACACATGGAAGGCAGAGGCAGCAAGATTGCTATGAGTTTGAGGCCAACCTGGGCTACATGGTGGGTTTGAGGCCAGTCTGAACAATGTAGCCAGACCCTGTCTCAAAAGAAGATACAGGGCCAGGGATATAGCTCAACGGCATAAGGTCCTGTCTGGCAAACATGAGGTCATGAGTTCAATCCCCAGTACCAAAAAAAAAAAAAAAAAGAAGCATACATGTATAAGAACTGAAGACTTCTTACATCAGAAGGTTCATCAGCACATCAACCCAGCTAGACCCCAGTACAGGGTCATTACAGTTGATAGTCTCCATCCCTCAGGCACAGAGCTTCATTTTACTTTTTCATAGATAGCCCCTCTTAATACTACTAGATTTTTTTTAAAGAAAGTTTCTAATGATAATTTTAATGATAGATCATTTATTGCAAGAAGGAAAAAAGCTTCAAAAATAAAACTAACATTAATATTAACATTAAAAAAAAGATATTGTATCCATGAAACAAGAAAAGGATGGTATGTATGACATTTAGAGAATAAGAAGACTCCATGGGAGTTAAAATTATAACAAAAATTAAAAATAATTAAAATAAAATTAAAATAAAAAATCTCAATAAAAAGGTTAAAAGGTAAATTTCTCAGATAATAAAAGACACGAGAAAAAAATAAAATCAGGATCATCCTGAGGTTTGCTATCCAAATAAAGGAGCTTCAAGAAGAAAATTTTAAAAGCTATAGAGATAGAGTCATCATATAAAATAAAATTCTTCAGAATCAAGAAGGCATAGTTTCTCAAATAAAAAGATCTTTCTCATATTGAACACCTCAGATGAAAATAATCCCACAGTAAGGCAGATTATGATGAAATTCAGATCACTGAGGATAAAAGGAAAATCCGAATATCTGAAGAAGAAATATGAAACAAATTTTCATACAGAAGAACAAGAACATAAATGAGTGTAGACTTTAAAAAGCCAATTCTGGAAGCTGGAAACTAGCAATTTCTTTAAACTTTTGAAAGAAAATTGTTGCCAGGTACTATATTTTGATACTAATTCTTTGGTGTCATTGTGTCCTTCAATTTAGTTCAATTCTGATCTTAATTTACCTAGAATTAGTGTTAAACCCCACAAATGCTTTTATTTTTGTGATACCAGGGATCAAACCAAGGAGCACTCTACCACTGAACTCTATGCCCTTAGACCTTCTCAGCTTTCATTTTTAGATAGGGTCTAACTAACTTGCCAAGGTGGGCCTTGAGTTTGCAGTCCTCCTACCTTAGGCTCCCATTAGCTTGGATTACAAGGTGTGTCCCCCCACACCTGGCTAGAACCCCATAAGTTTTAGTGTCTCCAAGCTACCCACTCTTCTGCTAGCTGACTATAAACTCCACCCAAGTGGGTGTACTGCAGTATAATTCCATTCCACTCTAACCAGAGTTAGCGCAAGACCTGCAGATTAAAGGCAGAGTCCTTAAGGCTGCCTCCAGCTCAGATGCTATGCACTAATTTTGGTTGTCCCCAACTCACCCACACTTCTGTCCAGCAGATTACAAGTGTAGGGCTTCCCACAACCACCTGAGGTTTTAATTCAGTAAAATGACTCCCAGAACTCACTGAAAGCTCTATAGTTGGAATTATAGTGTTACTGTAAGAGCACAGATCAGGAAAAGCCAAATGAAGAGACACTTGAAGCAAACTCCAGGGAAAGGGAAGGATTTGGAAATGTACAGAGATAGGACATTCCGCTGATGGAATCTGAACCTGTTATCTTCATTTTCAGCACTAATACACGTTTATTTCAGATAGAAGACTTGTTTGTGTTTTTTGTATTGAGAGATGTAAAAATGTGCAACCACTTGAAAAACAGATTTGGCAGTTCGTCAGAATGTTGAAGAATTACCATGGTGATCCAGCAGTCACACTCTTAGTTATCTAAGAGAAATGAAAAGAACATAGTTCCACACAAAGACTTTAACTTGGATGTTCAGGCTTGGTCATTGTGGTCCAAAATCAGGAACAGTGCAAATGTGTATAAATGAAATGTGGTATATACTTACAGTGGGATACTGTTCTGCAATAAAAAATAATAAATTACTGGCACATTGTATAATGTGGATGAACCTTAAAAGCCTGCTAAGTAAAATAAACCAGAAACATAAATCCATTTATATGAGATGTCCAGAAAAGACAACCCTATAAAGACAGAAAGTAGATTAGTAGTTGCCTGGAGTTGTGAGTGGGAATAAGGATTAACTGTAAGTGGACAGGAAGGAACTTACTGGATGATGAAAGTGTTCTACAACTGGATTATGGTGATGTTTGGTCATTTTACTGAAAATTACTTAATTGTGCTCTTAAAATATGTGAGTTTTATGTTACAAAACTACAACAAAATTATCTTTAAAAAATTTTGCCCAGTCCTATCATCTAGGTTGGAAAACTTTGGAGGAGATTTACAGCAACATTGGCAATGAGAAAACTCAAATTTTTCTTTCATAGGAATCAGAAACAGTATCTTTTGTCTCCAGTGTTAGTAAAAATTTTGTACAGAGATCCAAGAATACAGGTGGACCTATATCCTTGGGACAATAGAAAAAGAAAGGAAAGCAATTAGGGAAAGGAGGAGGAAAAAAAATAAAGGTAGCAAATGTTTAGTAGATTGAGCTCTGGATTCAGACTGAGTTGTAATTCCAGTTCTGGCTTTACCATTTACTAGATGCATAACTGAAAACCAGGTACTTCCGTTCTTTGTGCCTCTGTTTCTTTATCTGCAAAGTGGAGACAATAACAATACTTCAGAGGGTTGGTATGAGGATTAAATAAATCAACAGGTGCTCAGTCATTCGTGCATAGTAAACATTAGATTTTCTTAAAAACTTTTAACATATTCATATCATCACCATCGTTACTTTTTTGGTTTCCTCCCACTTCTTTGATCTTTTAGGTTCATCTTTTACCAGGGTATTATTTGTAGGCATTCCTTAAGCCTCCCTTTTTTTCTCCGTCCTCTTTCCCTAAAGCAGTCTGATTTATGCTTAGCCTTTCAGCTGCCAACTATATGCTAGTGGCTCTCAATTTTATTTTTTTAGCCCTAAGCTCCGAATTTCTAAATTTATGTTCCTACTCGATTCTTCCACTTCCATGTATCAGAGCCACTTTACATACAACATACCCAGATTATAATTAACTAATACACTCCCTCTGTATCAACTGCACTTCTCCCAAAACTTTCATCCTTCTTCATCCTTCCTGTCTCTGTGAATTGTATGAATAACACTTGACACCAGATTTCTTTGGAGTGTGGCTCCAAACTCTTATCAGATTTACCTCTGTAACTCCTTTATTTATTTACGTACTTACTTACTTACTTTTTGTTCTCCTAGGAATTGAACCCAGGCCCTTCTCACTGAGCTACATCCTCAGCCCTTTTATATTTTTTTTATCTTGAGACAGAGTCTTGCTCTGAGTTACCCAGGCTGAGCTCAAAGTTGCTTCAGCCTCCAAGACTACTGGACTCTAGTTCTTGTACCTGTGTTCCCGTTTACTTTTTCCAAAGTACCATCATCTCTCGTATATAGAGGTTAATACATTAGCTTCCTAACTACTTTCCTCTGTTTCCTGCCTGCTTTATATCACTTAAAATTTGACATAAGTCAATTTACATGCTATTAATATATTAGTATTAATTATGTGGGGCAATAATGAGGTGGCCTCATTTTAACTTTAAAAAGACAAGAGTACCTTCTGGTCACAGATTCAGCAAAATCATTTAAGTGTTCTTTGTGTGTTTGTTTTTCACCATCCAACTTTCCCCACTTAGTGCTCTAGTCACATCATAATCCCCCCACCTTCCCAGCACAGCCTTTGCGCTAAGCTACATCCCAGCTCATTTTAACTGTTGAGACAGGGTCCCATGAAGTTGCCTAAACTGAACTTGAACTTGCTATCTTCCTGCTTCACTTGGCTTGAACTTGCAGACCTCTTGCTTCATTCTCTCATAGTGCTGAGATGACAGAGGTGCACCACCAGTTGTGGCTCATAATTCTTTCAGTTAATGTAACAAGCCACACTTTCTCCCATCTCAGGTCATTTACCTGGACTGCTCTTTCTCTGTTCCTCCACTTTTTTCTGGTTAACTAGTAATTATCCAGTTCTTCACTTATATGGCACATCCTAACATGGCTCTTTCCCAAAGCCCAGACCTTGTCATATCCATGTTACCTGTTCCTACAGTACCTTACACTCCTCTTTTATAGCACTTCTCAGTTTTAGCTTTACTGTTTTCTTATTGTTTGATAGCAAGAATGGACTGTAAGCTTTTTTAACTTTTTTGTTTTTGTAATAGACTAAGCTTCAAGAAAACAGAGTGATCTATTTTTGCTAGGACTGTATCCCCCAACACCTATGACAAGTAACTGACCAAGGCAGATGGTCAATAATTATTTTTTCTTTAAATATTTTGACATCTTCTCTTGTGTTAGTATCACATCTTTGTAGTCTTAGTGGTCTTTGATATATTTTGTCTCGGTTGACTTTGTCTGTTTCCACTCTTGTTGATTTTATTGACTTTATTAGTATGAGTTTCAGGTGATACTGTTTTTCTTGTTTTTGAATTACTAGGTGCTACCTCCACTTTTGCTTACGTGTAACTACAACATTGATAAAAATGTCACATGTAAATTAGTTTTTTAAGTCATCTGTTAAAATGGCCTAGGAAAGCTTGATGTTTAAAGAAACTCGAAGCCATTTTGTGTAATTATCTACTATTATGTCAGGTTTTCAAGGGTAAATTTTAGAGTATTGTTTTCTAGAGTAAGTACATAGGAACTTCTGTAAAGGATAATAGAAAAGCAGTGATGTTTTTACAGACCAACAGCTTTGTACTAGATTTAATCTGTTTTGAAATGACTGCATTTACTCAATATAATCTTTCATTTCATGTAACAGATGGTGGTTGCATTAGAAAGGTTTTCAGTTTTGTTCATTATTAGAATCTAAGAGTTTGTCATTTGGTTTCATGTGACTTTTACTAACAGAAAATGTGTATATGTTCTGTATGTAAACATGCCTACACAGAAGGTATTTGTAAGCTTACATGGTCATTTAATTGTTGTATTTGCAGCTCCATTAAATGCTAGAATTGTATGCTTTTGCAGAAAAGACAGTCTGTTGGTCTCATTGGGTTTTAGCCCCGATAGTGATATGAGCACAGCTGGTGGAGGATGGTGTTTCTGTGAGTCTCTGAAAATCCTTTGTCTTGTGCAGCTCTAATGCTCAAGGGACACACTTCACTTTCCTCTTACTGAGAGAGTCGACTGATAGATACGCTGGAGGTTGTGAAGTGTAACGTGCAGTTCCATGCCTTTGTCAGCCTGGATAATTGATGCATTCAAAGCTTTAAAACAAAAAGGAAAAGAAGCTGTGGGCTAAGAAAGCACACACAATTTTTGTATGTGATGATGTTAACTCTGTGTTAGCAGAGATCATCTCAGAACAAGCATGAAGCCAGCTTACATGAGGCGGAGCGGCAGAATGAAGGTCAAGGAGTGGCAGAGATCAACATGGCAACTTCTGGTAGTCAGGTAAATAAAGTCTTCTATTATATTTTTAAATTAATGTTTTAAATAATCACAAAGGAGTATAGAGAAAGATAGTTCTCAAAATGATCTGTAAATCTTAACTATTTCCTTAGGATGGATATATCCAAAAGCATTTGGTACAAAATACCTTTTTTCTCCTTTACTACATACTAACTATAATGCTGTCAAAATTTGTAGATATATTTTAGGGTTCTAGATCATGTGTCTGTGTTAATCTGAAATGATCATTGTAAATTTTTTTTGAAAAACAGTTGGGTTAAATATGTGATTTGACCTAGTTATTCCTAGCATTGACTGGAAAAAGGTATGGTCTTTCTCTTAGCTATTCTGTACATTTTTATGTTTTTTTAAAAAATTACCATAAGGACTTTGTTACAGTTCTTATTTTCTGTTGTATTTCAAGATTACATATATCTAGAAATTTAAATCTTATTGAAAAAATAATTCTAATACTCATACAAAGAGATATAATCTAATCATGTTTAACTATTGGCATATTTTTAGAATCTGTTTTTAGCATACTTAGAAATCACCATCAATTTTTTATTAGTTTTATCATACTACAACCCAATGTGACAGAACTTTTCATTGGATTATTCTATGTTTTCCAGATTCTCTACAATGAATAGTTTTATGTTGTGATTATTTTTAAAAATAGAATTTTATTAAGTTGGCCTTAACTTTCCTATTGTCAGCATAAAAATACTACATTTTTTAATGTTATGAAAAAATAAAATTTCATAATCAAGTGCTAAGAGAATAACAGTAATTATTACACTGTGTATTATTATCTTCAAAGTAGTTACTCAGAGTACAAGATAGAAACCAAAAAGATTCTTACAAAAAAGAAACATAATAACACAAAACTTGCTTTTCAGCAAACTTAAGATAAACTAGTAGTATAAATAAAACCAAATAGCCCTTATTTTTGGAGTCTCACTACAGTTCAGGCTAGCCTTGAACTTAGTATATAGTATATATATATTGAAATATGTTTAAAGCAACAGAATTTGTAATTTGGAAAAGTATTTGAATGTATCTCTACTTCCCATTTATCTCTCTTCTATTTTGCTCTTTGTGTGTACAGTAAATTCCCAACTTACGAACAAGTTCCATTCCAGGAAAATGATCTTTAAGTCAGACTCATTCATAATCTGACAAAGTACACCTGTGAATCTGTACATCTGTGAATCTTATATAGACACCTGTGAAAGTTCTGAACTCAAACGTTCATGTCAAAAGATCTCACTCTCTATGTATATGATTGATCATATTATATAATATATATTATTAGTAATATATATTATATATTTATATAATATATAAAATACTACATAATTATTATATTAAATATATTTTATATATAATCATATAATATATGTGTATAGTGTTTCACAGACAAGAAAAGCGATGCAATATTTGAGCTAGTATGTCTGTCGTTTCACTTAACTTTATGTTCTCAACCTGGGTCAAAGGAAATTTCTACTTTTAGTTTTTTGAGGAATCTCCACACTGATTTGTACAGTTATTGTAGTACTTTACATTGCCACCAATAATGTAGCATTACTTTTACCCCCCTCTTCCTTACCAGCATTTGTTATTATTCGTGTTTGTTTGTTTGATAGCTACTTTCTGGAATAACATGGTATCTCAGTGTAGTTTTATTTTTGTTTGTTTTATTTCGTTTTTTGAGAAAGGGTCTCACTATGTAGTCTACCCTAGCCTCGGACTCACAGCAATCCCCCTGCCTCAGGTTCCCAAGTGCTGGGATTATAGGCATGTGCCACCATGTCCAGCTTCAGTGTAGTTTTAATTGCATTTCTCTGATGGCCAGCAATGATCACTTTTTTCATGTGTTTATTGGCCATTTGTACTTCTCATAAGAAGTGTCTAATTCATTTCTGTTGCCTATTTTTTGATTGGGTCTTTTATTTTAGTGCTTTGGTTTGGTTTGGTTTGGTTTGAGACAAGGTCTCACTGTGTAGTTCAGGCTGACCTTGAGGTTTTTTATTTTGGGGTTTTGTTTTTTTTGTTTTTGTTTTTGTTTTTTTTTGTTTTTGAGTTCTTCATGTATTCTTGATGTTAGTTTTCTGTTCGTGGCATAGCTGGCAAATTTTTTTCTTTCTCATTCTATAGATTGTCTCTTCACTCTGTTGGTTGTTTATTTGACTGTACAGCAGCTTTTTAATTTGATATGATCCCATCTGTTGACAGTATTTCTTCTGCCATTGGGGTTCTGTTCAGAAAGTTCTTGCCTATGCTTGTGTCTTCAAGAATTGTACCATTTTATCTTCCAGTAGATTGTGTTTCTGTTTTAGCATTTAGTCTTTGATACATTTTTAGTTTAGTTTAGTATTTAGTACATGGTGAGATAGATGGGTATAGACTCAATCTTCTGCTATAGGTGGGTATCCAGGTTTCCCAACCGCTTTTTTTTTTTTTTTTTTTTTTTTTTTTTTTTTTTTTTTTT